>APFE031172651.1:53234-101868 GCA_000404065.3 Pinus taeda | reverse complement strand
TACTAGTGATTACCCCATTACTATTGTAGTTGTATCCCTTATTAATATTGTTGTGCCCCTATTGTCCCATTGTTATTATTGTGCCCCATAGAATCCCTCTATTTTTATTTTTATGCCTTTATATTATTAATGTTAGGTCGGCTAGGTTATATTGTGACTCCTTAGACTCCTATATATAGAAAGGAGATTTTGTCATTTGAATCATCAAAGAATCATTCATTTGTGTAATGAAAAGGAGGTTTCCCCCTCGAAGAGGCTGAATTCTAAGGCGTTGATCTATATTTTCTATCTTTTTGTGAGCTGGTTTCATAACACTCTCCAATTTCAAATCCAAACCAAAAGAACCCATTAAGGACTTCAACTCTCGCTTCAATAACTTATTGAATAAGATACCAACAACATATAAGCCTAGCAATGAGGACCAAAATTAGTTGTATAGTTCTGCTTTACCATCAAACATAGCTATCTTCGTTGATAGAGATACCAAACCAACTTTAGCCAAAAATATGAAAGAGGCAATAGCTATGGAAAAATGCATTCTAGTTGTGGAAAATAAAAACACATTAGAAGAACAAAAATATAAGAAAGTAGCCTTTAAGAATGAATCTAAGAAGAAACCACCAAAATATCCTTTTGATCTTAAAGGGTTACTGAAAGTCCTCAAGACCATGTCTAACAAAATGGTTGATATTAAAAAACAGGTAGGAAAGACTTCCTCTAAGAAACCTTTTAGACCATTTAAAAGGAATTCCCCTGCTGATCCTAAACCTTCAAATTCTATATCAAATGTTGAATCAGATGGAGAGGAGGCCGAAGTTTTAACAAATGAAGAACAAACAGATGATGAAGAAGTGACAGAATTACAAGGAATGTGGGATTTTATAATTCCCAATAAAGAAACTCAAGAAGCATTACCTGTTGCTATCCAAAGTAAAAAACCTGTTGAATTGTCACAAAAAAATTCAAAGTAGAAGGCTTCAATTCCACCTCTCAGGGACAAAGCAACAGGTAACAAATTTGCACCAAAATCCACTCAAGCTACGCCTACTCAATTAGATCCTTCACCTTCATCTAAAATTTTTATAGTTTCTAATGAAATGGAATATAATATTATTGATGATATGAATAAAATTAGGGAAAACATCATCTTTCATGAGCTTAGTAAGTTGAAGCATATGCAGAAGTTTCTTCTTAAATAACTCAAAGCAGTATCTACTACGTTGCTTCCTGTCGTCGTGATCTCATAGGCTGCCTAAGAAATGGGAAAGCACCCTAGCACCTCTTTGAACAAGATTGATCCAAACGACATCTCTCTAATTGGGGGAAGATCAAAATCCCATACTCTTCCCTTTCTCCTTACTTTTGAAGTCTTTAATAACAACTTACACAATTGTTTAGTTTATTCTGGAGCTTCATCTAACATCTTACCCAAAATAGTTTGTGCAAAGTTGAATGTTCAGACTCAGAAATATGTTGTATGAATATTACAGTTAGATCGATATCAAGTCGAAGTTGTTGGCAAACTTAACCAAGTAACCATCAGACTTTCATCAAACCCTAAATTTTTCCAACTCATCGACATACTTGTAGTTCACGTCCCTGAGTTCTATGGCTTAATCCTTAGTAGAGACTGGTTAGAAAAAAATCATGGTTATTTTGCAACTAACTGGTATCACATGTGGCTTCTCTATAATGGCAAGCCAAATCAAATAAGGGTTGATCACGAGAAACATCAAAAGTACATAGTAATAGAACTAGAAGGAGAAAATGAACTAGTCGCGTATAGCAACAATATCATTGAAAACTATTTTGTAGAATCATTTTTAGGGAATTTCAATGCTCACACTTCACCTTTCTTAGAAAACTCTGTTGTATCTCAAGTCAAAAATTATTCCCATACAAACACTTCTAAATGTGTAAATTTTGTAGATAAACCTGTAGTTAGATCTTTATTTTGGAAATTACTTTTTGATGGATCTAAATCCAATGATGGAGTAGGAGAGGGTTGCATATTTGTTATCCCAGAGGGGGAAAAGACTATGCTATTATGTAGACTTGAATTTGATTGCACAAACAACAACGTTGAATATGAAGCACTAGTTCAAGGTTTGTATAAGGCAATTGGCCTTAACGTCAAATACCTCAAAGTATTCAGAGATTCAAAGATTGTGATAAAACATGTGAGAAATACTATACACTGTTTGTTAGGATATTTGAAACACTATCAGTGATTAGTCCAAGACCTGACTCTTCACTTTATAGCGTTTAATATATTTCCCCTATTCCAAGACTCCAGAATGCTAGTGTCGATCTTCTAACCAATGTCACTTCCAAGGTTATCCCACCAGGGATTATAGCCTAGATAGATTTTCCATTGAATTAATTTTTTGGCCTTCTATTCCTGATAATGTCACCAACTGGAGAGTCTTTAATAATGATCCGGATACCATAATGTTCCTGACCTCAGAAGGTTGTTACAATGACCAGATAGTTGATGAAGACTAGCATGGTAACCATCTTAAACAAGAAACAATCATTTATGCTATACCAAAATTTGTAGTTAAGTTGGAAGATTTATATGACCTCAAAGATAGATTTAAAGAATCCACCAATTCAAAATTTCAAAGTTAAACTCTGAGGTTTGAATTGATCAATCTTGGGGCTGACCTGAAACCTCAAAATATTAATGTAGGTCTCGGACTTACGTCAGACGAAAAAGCAGCCTTTATAGGTTTTTTGAAGAGATACAAGAATGTCTTCGCATGGAACTATGAAGATCTTAAGACATATGCCACCTCTATTATTCAACATACTGTTCCCATGACATCTGACGAAAGACCTATTCAATAGAAATTGAGGAAGATCCATCCTAATTTAGAAAGTCAAATTAAATCTGAGTTGAATAAAGTGATGAAAACCAAAATTATTTTTCCCGTCAGACATTCCCGATGGGTCTCCAATCTTGTCCCAGCTAGTAAAAAGAACGACGATATTTAGATATGTATAGATTTCCATAACCTCAATAAATCTCGCCAAAAGGAAAATTTCCCATTACCCCCTATGGAATAGATTTTGTAATTAGTAGCAGGCTCACAACTAATGTATTTCCTGGATGGATTCTCAGGTTAAAATCAAATCTTAGTACATCCAGATGTCTAGCTGAAAATTTCATTTAGGACAAAATGGGGCACTTATGCTTATCAGAAGATGCCATTTGGACTGATCAAAACTAGTGCCACTTTCGAGAGAGCCATGGACATAGCCTTCAAAGGTTTAGTAAACAAATCAGTAGTAATCTACTTAGATGATATAACTATATACTCCAGAAAACGCAGTAACCAACTAAGAGATTTAAAGAAAATCTTTGAATGTTGCCAAAGGTATGGAATTTCTCTTAACCCCAAGAAGTCTTTTTTCACATTAAGTGAAGGAAACCTCCTTGGATTCATTGTGTCCAAAGAAGGAATTCATATTGACCCTGACATAATTAGAGAAATTTCAGAAATACCTTTACCGCATAACGAAAAATCAATGCAATCTTTCCTAGGTCAAATAAATTTTGTTAAAAGATTTGTCCTTGACTTCTCAAGAATTGTTTTACCTCTTCAATCCATGATAAAGAAAAATTCTCTGTTTAAATGGGGACTTTCGGAACATGAATATTTTAGCTTGATAAAACAAGCAATCATAAACGTGCCATCTTTAGCAACGCCAAATTTTTCGAATCATTTCATTTTATATACTTTTTCTTCTGAGAAATCATATGCTGCCATATTGACACAAGTAAATCAAGAAAAAATCCAAAGCCCCAATCTCTTTCTTTAGCTCCATATTGTAGGGAGCTGAATTAAATTACTCAGATGTTGAAAAACAAGCTTTTGTTGTTTTCAAATCAATAAAACACTTCATACCTTTTCTCCTCAAAACCCACACCAAACTAATAGTACTATTCTCAGCAGTGAGAAATATTTTAATACAAAGGGATGTAGGTGAAAAGAGAGTGAATTGGGTGACATCTTTGCAAGAATATGACATAGAAATCAAACCAGCGAAAATTGTAAAAGGTCAAGATTTTTGCAGGATGTTGGCAGGAGCATTGAATCTATCAGAATTGCAGCATTCAGATGATGATGTACAAATCTATGAGGTAAGCCTTAATGACACTGAATCAAGATATGTTGATATCATATTTTACTTGAGAAATGGATATGCCCCAACCCAATTAAATTACACAAAGAAAAGAGCCTTGAGATTAAAAGCTAGACAATATCGAATTGTTAGTGATGTGTTGTTTAGAATAAATTATGATTCTATTGTACTTAGATGTCTTGAAAAATCAGAGGTAGAGAAGGTGTTGTAGGAACTTCATGATGGACCAGCTGGAGGTCACTTTGGAGGGGATATTACAACACACAAAATCTTGCATGCTGGCTATTACTGGCCAAAACTATTTAAAGATGCACACAGTTGTGTAAGGAAATGAAAGATTTGTCAAACAACTGACGGAAGACAGAGGAAACCCAAGTTACCATTACAGCCAGTCAACATTGACCAACCATTTGAACAATGGGGATTAGATGTAATAGGTCAGATCATTCCTGTTTCTTCTAAGCAACATAGATATATCCTTACAACCACTGATTATTTCACCAAATGGGTAGAAGAAAATCCCCTCAAGGTAGCCAATTCAGAAAAAATTATTGAATTTCTAGATCAATTTATCATTACCAGGTTTGGCCTACCATCTGCCTTGATGTTTGATAATGCATATTATTTTTTAGGAAATGCTATGATAGAGTTTGCTCTTAAAAGTGGTTTTAAGCTTAAGTATTATGTTAATTATTATCCGCAAGGAAATGGGTTAGCCGAATCCGCAAGCAAAAATCTCATCAGGATTATTAAACAAACTGTTGACTAAAGCCAAAAGAACTGGCATCAGTCTTTAATGTTTGCTCTATATGCAGATCGAATAACTCAAAAAGCGTCCATTGGCACTTCTCCTTTTAATTTGGTCTATGGGAAAGAAGACATCTTTCCAACGAACGTAGCTATTCCCTCCTTAGCCTTAGTTCAATTCATTGAAGAAACTCCTTCCTCATCTATGCAGGTTAGGCAATTACAAATCCTTAAGCTCGAAGAGGAAAGAGAAAAGGCTAGGACCACACATGCACATCATCAATAGTTAGTCAAAGCTTCCTTTGATTCAAATTCTGTAACTTCAAAGTATTTTCAACTCAGAGACCTAGTACTGAAATGGGATAGAGCCCACAAAGAGAAAGGTAAGCATACTAAGTTCCAACAAATGTGGCTTGGCCCATTTCAGATTGTGGAACAAATAGGCCCATCAACTTTTCTGTTACAGGATTTATTAGGTAAGAGAGAATCTCTACCTATTAATGGGTAGGTTCTAAAGAAATACTTTCCATAGAAGATGATCTCTTCTGTTCAGTGTATATTATTGCCTTTAGTTAAATTCTCTTTTAGAAAGAATAATACGAGTTGAAGAGCATTTACTTTTGGTTTTACAAAGGATAATCTCTTTTTAATTTTGACTTTTCGCTTATGTAAGTAAAGATTTTTATGGAAGTAATATTCACATACGAAATATTAAGACTTCTTCCACCATCCCTACTCTTAAGGAGTGTTGAACCACCCTCTGTATATAAATAGGAAGAGTGATATATAAAAGAAAATAAGAAAAAGAAAAATGTTTATATAATTGCTAACATGACTTGTTAGATGAAGGATAGGGGGTCTCATCAAGAGCCAGCCTACCATGATCATAAGGAAGAAAGTGAAGTGGCATTCCCACTATGGCCACCACACCGGGAATCTGATCCAAGAGGCACATTAGAAAAACAAAAATTATGTGGAACAAGATGTCTCATCATAAGCTGGCCTACCCACCTTTCACTCCTTCCTGGTGAATGGCATTGTGATTCATATGGTTACCAAGCCAGCATAATGGCCTCCATTCTGACATTGCACAACACTTTCCTAGGCATACACAAAGGATCATGGTTCCAAGGGTGAAATAAAAAAATCTATCAAGGATATGGACACTTGTGGGGAATAGAGCTCTGTTGATGGTATTGAAGTGATATTTCTTATACACCAATAGTAATTATAAAACCCTTCTTCTTATATCTTTATAAGGTGTTCAAATGAGATTATGTATATAACCCTTTCGAACCTTTGATACATGAAAATCATTTACAAATCAATTATGATGGTAAAAGTCGATAATGATCGCATAGGACCTTTTATTCACGTCATCTATCCTATCCTCCAATTCTCTCATCATATCACGACATTTCCTTATTTATTAACGATTCTATCATACACCTCGATTTCAGTAATCATCTCATTTTTGTAAACATGGCATATCTCCATACGTTGTTCCTTTATGACTCTGTACTATGGAAGTTCAGCATGCTGCTCCTTTATTTGATGGCCAAGGATGGCCTATCACATTACAGGGGGGCGCGGGTGATCCCTGTAATTAGCTGGCATACATGCCAACACATCATTCAAAAGAATTATGACTTGAGAATAACAAAGATTAATGGTATTTTGTTTCCCAATATGCATGGATTTCTATTACGAAGCTATTTCTGTGTTTTTCTCTGCAAAATTGGCAGTAAGTCAGAAATGTAAACAACTTGCTATTCCATCACCTTCTTTGTGCTTTCCTAACAGTGAAATTTGAACAGCCTGCTGTTCCATTATCGTCTCTATGTTTTTTTACAGTGTGCTAAGTGTGAGATAATATGGGAGGAAGATCAATTCACAGTGAGCCACTGGTGTTGATGGTCTCCAATGTTGCACGAGAAATCCTAGCAAGGGTAGGCTAGATAACTTACCTTAACCATCTATAGCAATCCAATGAGACAGTGGCAATTGAGTTCCTGCAAAACTTGCAGGAAAATCATTCCATGGTGAGAGGGAGATAGATAGCAGTTACTGATGACATAATTGAAGAAGTTTCAGGACTACCAAGCACTGGACCTGTGTGGAATCTTAAAAAGGTGAGATTGCGAGACGCCATGAAAATCTTCCAGGACGAAGGGCAGAACCTGACTGTAAAAGGGAAGGGATTTCTGCCGACAGCCTTGGGAGAGCCGTGGGTAGAATTAGTGAGAATTACCTAGAGCTACATCACTTGTGATGATAGGAAAGACGTGGTAAGACCATGCCATATTAAACTTTTAGCCGTGTTAAAGAAAAAATGTGCTGTGAATTTACCTGCGTTTTTAAATTTTTTGTTACATGATGTTGCCTAAAGCATGAAGAAATCTTGCCATATAGATTCAGTAGTAAGCCACCATGGGTTAATACGACTAATAGTCAGCTATAGTCTTGTCCAATAGTAGAGAAGTTGGGAAGAGTTGATTTTCTCGATAGACAGGGGACTGGCTTTGCCAGCTCCAAAACAAAAACATGTTGCGAGTACATCGAGCAGACCACTGAAACGAAGAAAATCTGTTAGGCTGGCAAGGATCAGAGGAATGTTGGGAAATTCCCAGGGAAACATTAATCAACCGGTGGAATTACATGATTCAAGAGATGAGCAACCCCCACAATTGGAAGTGGGGGAGAACGAAAAAGAGCTGGTGGAAAATGATGAAGGAGCACCGGAGGAGGAAATTGAGCAATCCATTCAAGAATAAGGGGAGGAAGCAAAGCAATGCAATGAAAATCCACTGCAAAAACCACTGCAAGAAGATGAATTAGCCCAAATTCTGGCCAATATGGGTGAATATGTCCAACCTCATAGCCCAATCAACCCCCGTACCGAAGAAGGAGCACGGGAGCACTCTACTCATGATGAAAGTGCATTCAAGGAACTGTGTGATGAGGAGGAAGAAGAAGAGGATCACAATGCTCATGACGAGAGCGTATCTGGGAAGAAGAGTGATGAGGATGAGGAAGAGGAACAGTTTGTTCCTAGTCAGAATACACCAAAAGAATTCCATGATGAAGAAGAGGTAGAAGAAGAAGCTACCCAAGAAACAGCAAAGCAAACTAGGGTTTCTACCCCTAAAAAAATTGATCAGCAAAACACTGAAGAAGCACGCCAAGAAGAAAAAAAGGGAATTGGCCAAGGTGAAGGTACAATACCTGAGGTACAAATCCCAGGCCTGATTAAATGAATGACTGTTCCTTCCAAGAAAACAGAGGAAATTAAAAGATTACGAAACGAACAACAGAGATTGCTTAACGTGATTAAGAAACTTCGACAATAGATAAGAGTCTTGAAAATGGGGAAGAAATCGAAAGGAACACTGTGGCAAAACATGTAACTGCCCAGGCAAAACCCCTTAAGAAAAAAGACTAAAAGGACTCAAGTCCAACCTGTTATTTAGAATCGAAAGGAACAACATCTGGTTGTTGCACTTGTCAAAGTACAAACAGATAACGTATCGGCCTGTGATAAGAAGATCCAAGTAGATCTCTCGCCTAAAGCTATCATGTTGGATAAGGACCCAAGGGTAGTAACTCTATGAAAAGATTTGGCACAGGCCCAACAAACAATAGAGGAACTTACAGACCAGACTGTTCCTCAAGAAAAATACCAGAAATTACAACAACAGTTGAAGAACATTAATGCATGAGAAAACCAGGCCTTTGAAGGATGGCGAAAGGTAGAAGAAAGAGTCAAAAAGGTAACCCATAGACTAGATATAGTCATAAAACAAATGGAAACCTTATTTTCTCTGTATACTGGCATTTTAGAGTGTAGGGCATCTGCCAAAAACTATGCTTTGTTTTTAATGGAAAGATATTTACAATTGAAAATTAAAGCTGTCAAGGTAGGATTACCTATAGAAATAAAAACCATTGATGACTTCATACATTGTTGTAAGCATTATGGGGTGAAAGTTCAGTGATTATTGTGTGAATTTTATTTGCACAATCTTGTATTAGATGGAGAAACAGAGCAGTACCCTAGCCCTTTTGTGGGAGATGTCCAACTGTAGGCATTTATCTCTTTTGGTGTTAATCAAATAAAGTGGCTCAAAGCCTATAATGTCTTTCAAAGACAGGAGAATGGATTAGATCTATGGGTGAGGGGTGAACCTAGAGACCCACTGCAATTATGGAATAAACATAGGAGCCTAATGAGAACTCAGGGAGTGATCGAGGCATTGGGACCTATCCACACAGTAGTCATCCAACAAGGAGTAGAATACTTTTTAACCATCAAAGACCTTTCTATAGTAGCAGCCAAATTCCAATACCAGACTTCTAATTGGAACATCCAAAACAGAGAACCATTCAATTATGAGAATTTTAAGCTAGCTGCTGACCACTTGGGTATCTATGGTGACCTCATTCTGAGAGGAGGGACCGTCTTGGTTAGGCTATAGGTTTCGAAGTCCAGTCATTTGGCATCTTGCACCAGGATATAGAGCCTTAAATGAAATGCCTGAAGGTCAGACAAGGCATATTTTTGAATTCCTAGCTAGGCATCATGGTTGTAGACCACCTACTGAGGTCCCTTCTCCAGCCTATTCCCTAATTGCCTTACATGTCAATTACAATGTTTTCATGAGGGCATGAAAAAGGGTAAGTAGGGGGGTGTGTTGAGCATTAGAGAAGGTATGTAATTATTACTTATTCCATTATCTTTTCCGTGAATTCATAACTTCTTTGCATTATGAAATGGGCATATGGTGAAAGATTATGATAAAGTTTAGAAGATTTGTGAGCAACGTAAAATGACTAATAATTACCTTTTTTCATGTAAAAAAGGAGGAAAATAGAAGATCGCCACACCAAAGGAAAAGACAAGACAAAATCAACTGTTGTCCCTTTGAAAAGGAACCACATCCAAACGAGGCAATCCAGGTTGGAGCGTATAAGCCAGGAAAAGGAAGAGGAGATACCAAATTGGTGCAAGAGAATGAAGAGATAACTGAGAAATAACAATATGGTGAATCCCTCAGGATCCTTTGATCCTGAGGGATCACTACCTTAAAGATTATGTGTATCTTTGATATTTCCGCTCGGCTGTTATAAAAAGGGACAATGTTGTTAGCCTCGGGGGCAGATAATTATTGTTTTATGAAATTCACTGTTGTAACTTAAACTTTGATCATCGACTCTCTTTAAAGAGCGATCACTGTAACTTTGTTTTGATGATTAATACATAAATTATGTTTTTGTTCCATCTTTGATTCTGAAGTAATCACAGCAGTGCGTCCCTGGAGGTTAAGGGCCCAACCCTAGTGGATCACTTGCTTCCTGTACCATTATTTTCCAATCCCAAGTCATGTGTGGTTTGATTTATTTTATCTGCTTTGTTCAGTAATCTGTTGTTCCTTATTATTTCATGTATTGGCTATGTTATATTTCATTTATATTTGAATAGTAAGGTTATCCTCTGCAATTGGAATGATATGCTATTCTTCTGAATTTATATCGCATTATCGTTCCTTTACAGATTGATATTCTTGCATAACATTGACTTCCCTTATAGATTACCATTACTGTTTGTTACAGAGTAACAACGTTGTGTATTTATAAATCGGTATTATTGTCTATTTATCTACAGTTTATCCCTAAGTGTGATTACGATTCATTGGGATTGTTGTTCCATAGTGACCACAATTGTTGTTTCTTCATAATTATGATTCATAATTGTTATGCCGAAACTCAGATTACTGTTTCCTTCAATATAAACATGTTGTGTGTAATATTCGATTTAGTTGTTGTGCATTTACATTTGATTCAAGTTTCTGTTCAATATTTCATAACTTACTTTAGTTTTCTGTCCCATTTTCGTTCGCTGTTCAAATCATTTATGAAGTAAAGATTGTTGCTTAATTCCTATAGATTACAATTATTGCTTCATTCATTTCTATAGGTTAAAGCTTTGTTGTTCAATCTTGTTAAATACATTAGTTGCTGGTCCTTTTTCTGTTATTTGAATCATCATTTCTTTGGTGTGAATAGAATGATCTGAAATTGTAGTGAATATTGACTATTGTTGTCTAGTTCCCAGGTTGATGATCTTTTTCCTTGATTGTCTTTCAATTAAATCAATTTACAAAGGGAAGAGTTACTGTTACTGCACCCTTGACTAATGAGGTGCTGTATTTTCTTAAATAAATGATTTGCTTACAAGCATTTCTAGTTCTCGCCATTACATTTAGAGGTTGTTTTCAGCATTTAGTTACTTTTGCAAAAGCACTATACTACTAGCATTACTCTTGACAAATGACCGCCTCAAATTGAGTACACTCTTTGAGATAACAAATCGTACCTCGATTGATAATTAATGTAGGGTAAATAGAGGTGAAAAAGATCCTTTTTACTACTCGACACTAGCTGCATGTGAAACCTTACCTTAACCCTAGCCCAAACCTTAATCCATACATTAGACCTAGCCCTAATTCATGTAGACCTAATCCTAGCCAAAACCCTAATCCATACCTTATACCTAGCCCTAATCCATACTCTAGACCTCATCCTAGCCCATACCCTAATCCATACCCTAGACCTAGCCCTAATTCATACTCTAGGCCTAACCTTAGCCCATACCCTAATCCAAAACCTAGACCTAACCCTAATACAAAGCCTAATCCTAATCTAAATCCAAATCTTAGTCCAATCCTTAACTAAAACCCAAGCCCAAACCATATCTTAAACCCTAATCTAAACCATTAGGTTGCACAACATTTTGAAACACCTATTCTTCCCCTTGATTCCCCTATTGAACAAAATGTTACACCTTCCATGTTGGGAAAGGGAATGACTTTGGAAACTTCCCCCATTACCATAAAACATTCACCTTGGGAAGATATATTTCAAACACCACTAGAGGAGAAACCTTTCATTGGAACTTGTTCTAAAATTGTTGTTGAAGCTCAAACTCCTAGAATTCCCTTAACCATTCTTGTCAATCTCAAAAGAAAATATTTGAGCCCAAACTAGAGGTATTTATCTTTTGTCTTTGACCAGATCCCTTGTGCCTATAGGAGAGTGACTGTCAATTTGTGGAAAGCCAACATCAGTTGGAGAATCATAAATATGTGGATTCTATTGAATATTGGTTTCAAGCAATCAATAACCCACCTGATGTCCTCATCATTTGGAAACTCTTGGTACCATGTCAATTAAAGCAACTAGTTTCTCATACTTTGGTATGTCTTGAAGTTTATTCTTTAAAATTAAGTTTGAGTATATTCATCATTTTGTTACACACATGGTTACATTAGAAGTACGCCTACACTTAAATGTGATATTTCTCTCTTTAAAATAGGTTAGGGTAATACGAGAGTAATCAATAAAGATATATAACAACACTCTCGAGACTGTGATTCCCTAAAAGCACAACTTTTGAAATTTCTATTATTATGCACTCTCGTGGTAAGAATTGTTAGAAGAACTTCAATAAATGCCTCATATTTTATAAAATGACTTTGATTACTAATCAATATGTCAGTGAAGGATATTGTTATAAGTTGCATGTAATACTTTTATCCTATTCTAAAAAACTATCATCCAAAAAACATTTTCAAGTCCCTCTTTGAAGGGATTGATGAAAAACCTCCTATGGTGGACCACGCCTACAAAAATATAACAAGCTTTCATAAGAACCCTGGCATGACCAACTCGAGAAATATTTTTAGTCATTTTTTGAGATGTTTTTTTAAATAAGTGTTTAGGGTAGAATGACCAACTAGTAAAGAGTAGTAATTAAAAACTTTTAACACCATCCTGCACTCTTAACGGGTATATTTGCTTCCCCACCTATTAAGTGACCTATTCGACGTTAATCATAATCAGAGTTTTGTTCTAAAACATAAACAAATTAATTGAGGGATAGGAAGTCTCATTACGAGGCAACCTACTATCATCATGGGTCCTAAGGAGAATGACATTACCACTATTGATCACCAATGAAGGGTAATGGCTTTCAGTTGAAAAATATGGAAGAGAAGAGGTCTCATCACGATCTGACTTGTTCATTCTTGTTAGTTCTTGTGCATGGCATTGTCATTAGCTAGTTACCAAGCTAGGATAACGACCTTCAATTAATTTCTAAAAAAGAGGATAATTAAATGCTCTTAATTGACTCTGAATTTATATCTAATAGGTGGGACACAAGCATTTCATGGGGTTAAAAGGCATCCCTATTGAGGCTATAGACCCCTGCTGGCAGTAGGGCCATGCCTATGTTATTAAATTTAATTTTACACTATGATTTAATTCGTTGTTTTTGGCTTTCCCTGAATTAATAATCATATCTCTTTGAGAATGGATTTAAAATCCTTCTGGTGTTATGCCTTGGAGTTCTACCTTTTTTGGAATGATTTTTTATGGACGTGGGACCCTTAGTGCTGGTAATTCACTATGCCCAGACAAGAGGAGCTTCAACTATACATGGATAATGGTAAGACTGTCACTGTGGGAAGGTATTATTATGTCTACTTTTAACACCATGGCTTTCAAATCATGTCACTCATATTTACAATGAGGATATTAAAGTGAAACTTTTGATCAAGAATGCCTCAGAGATAGTTTTGGAAATTTTAAAAGCTGGATATTTTATTGAGGAAATAACATCATCCTTGCAATTTTCCTATGGCAACCCCTATGTTATAATTTCTTGAAATCAGTGTAAATAAATAAAGAGTCCAGTAGACACTCTATTTTAGAACAACCTCTATCTAGCGAAGGAAATGTGATAACACAATTGCAGGAACATTATTACTAGTGTCCATAAGTGTTTTAATCTTGTTTTTTGCAAGGGAGTGACAATACAACAATTGATTTCCTTGCATGAGGACATGCAAGATTGTTAGCATGGGGGGGCCTCTATTTTTTCTTTCTTTTATTAGAAATCCCTCATGCTTTTGTTCATTTTGAATGGTTATTGACGTAGTTTTGTGCATTATCGGAGGCAATAGAGTAAGTATTTACTATTTTCCCTGACTCCCTTGTTTTAACAGGATTTAAACATTAAAAGCATCATAGTTTGTGTGTTTGCATGCATAAAACTAAGTTGATTATATTTTTATGCATATGCAACAGGCCTTGATCTTGCATTCACCTCCCTGTACTATGCATCAGATTCGTGTGCCAATTGGGATTCTTGCACCAACTTACGGTGTGCTTCCCGCACTTTGAAGAGTTCTTGGACTACACTCACGTTCCTGCACTGGAGTCAAGGAATGTGTATATTATGTTAATCATTAAAATCCGGGTGCCCTGATCTTGTGTATAGCTCTTGTTCTAGTGTTACATCAATTCTCAGTTGGTTTCATGGATCCATTGATTGCACACTGTTATTCTTATTTCTTCATCAAAACACAATGAATATATGACATATTTTTAGTCTATTACGAGAATCACATGCTTTGGAAATGAAGAAAGAATAAGGAGCAAGTCATTCCTTTCAAATATGGATACACGGTTAGTATTGATATCATCAACTTGAACCATTACATAATAACATTTGATCCCATTGTTTCTGATATGGAGTAGTGCCAAGAGTACAAGGATTGGGAAAGAGAGCACATCATGCAACACTACCTAGAAATATTACTGAATCCTTCGTATCATGTGAGTGTTAAAGGATGGTACGATGACCAAGACCAGACAGAGGCCCATGATAGCTGGAACGAGCTCCATTCTCTCGTCTATGGTGATGAAGATTATTTGAATGATCACAAGATATTTAACATCAATCATCAACTCTTAGCTCTTTTTCCACTTGTTGATGTGAAGCCCCTTGATGGTTTCATCAGTCTACCTAGTGGAAGGAACAATTTAATTGTGTTGATGAGGATGGAGATGGAGCTTTGAATCACATTGAGTTTTATAACTTTTTTCATCCTGGAGATAGTAAGAGTTATGACACCCAAAAGGATGAGGCAAACACATATATACACCCAATACAAAGTGACATCATGACAATCAAATGATTTCTAGAAGCCACGATGATTAATAACAGTGTGATATGCCCATGGATATGATGAAGAGGGATCGATGATTCAATACTGACTTTTGTATTTGTATGAAACCTTATATTGATGGGAATCCAATCAAATACATAGAGTCCTTATTTTGCCTAGGAATCCATTGGCAATTCTAAAGTTGTATGAATGTTTTACCTCTGATCCAGATAATTAAGAGAAGTTGCTGTTATAAATATGAATATCTTGCATTTTAGAGGATAAACGGAGAGAAAAAATATTAAATATTACAATTGTATTTTAGCAAAGAGAGGTCGATTGTATTAGGAAGGAAGGGAGGAGACAGTCCCAATGTAGAATTACACAACCATATTTCATCTATGGATTGCTCCTCCTATTTGCTAGAGTTTTATCCTTGCCCACACAATGTAAAGACTGATATTCCAAGGATTAATCAAGGCATTTCAAGCTATTTTCTTTTTAATCATTTTATACGTTTTATGATTTTAATCTCTGTGTGAACTAGGTCATTGATAAAGGGTGTGAGATGTCTAGGATGGCCGCTAGACTATCTCGACACCGCTCTGAATCTTTTAGGATTAGGTTGGATTGAATTTAAATTGTCATTTGTTGTGTGGGAAATGTGTGGAAGATCAGATTATAATATTAAATTATTTTCAGTCTCTTTCCTTCTTTAAAATTGATGTCATTTGATTTCTTGTGTGAATATGATGTTGGAAGAATTGTTCTTTAAATTTAGAAAGGTTTCTTGATATCGAATACTATATGAGATTGGGTATCAT
This sequence comes from Pinus taeda, assembly GCA_000404065.3. Taxonomy (NCBI): domain Eukaryota; kingdom Viridiplantae; phylum Streptophyta; class Pinopsida; order Pinales; family Pinaceae; genus Pinus; species Pinus taeda. Next base: position 86,138 of record APFE031172651.1, on the reverse strand, counting down.
GATATGTCTCTCCACTGGTTCTGTATTCACAAGGTCGGCTTATGCGATTGATACCACGCCTCTATAATTTTCTAATGCGCAATTTGAATTCTTTAAATTGGTCCAGATCTAACAGGTTCATGCTCTAGAATATGAGATCGATTTCCCTCTTTCTGAGTAATTATGGTTTTGGAGGTATCAAAGTATTTATTAAATCTTAAATGACTATTCTTATAGAGGCCGCATATTACTCAGAAGAAGAGACCACATATACATTTCTATCATTCGAAATTGTGATTTTTGTATACTACAGAGTCAACATTGATGAAAGGAAACTACATTATGTTTGAAATCGACAATGTTTCTTCCCCATTGTAGTTGCCTTTAGACTTTTGGTCAGCTTCCTAAGATTTATTTTTAGGGAAAAATAAGGTGAGATAATTTATATTAAATAAATTTCTTTCATAGATTTGTTTACAAAGTAAATTTACTTTTCCAAGCTTTAATTTCTTGAAAAGGATTTCATTATGTAGAGATAGATGAGGAAGAATTAGTACAGACTCATTATGAGCTTTGTTTTGAATTAATCTTGAATTTATTCTAACATTTATAGTCTTTTCGATGTTGTTCAGGAATTGCTTGGTTTCTAGTAAAACAATAGTTAGTATTTACCTTCTGTTTGCCCATAATTAGGATTTCCTTTCGTAATTGCTAATAGTGCAATATTTCCCTTTTATTTTTCTCATATTTTCAATTGTTAGGATTGGTGTTTCCTCAAATTTCCTTTGAAGTGCAGGGTTTCATTTAATTTGTTGAGATTAATGCACAAGTTAGACTAGAGAGTTATCTACATGTTTTTGGGGGCTCTCTTTGGCATTTACAGTGCTGCACGTCAATGTTCACGAACTCCTGGATTGATAATTAAATGTTGGTCCATTAATATGCCCTATACTACACCCAACGGGGAGGAAGGACAAGTGGAAGAGGCCTGATTAGATGTTATAATTGTGATTAGGAAGGCCATGTGGTGAGATAATTTCATTCACCATGAAGACCATAGAGTTCATATTGTCGAGGAAATACACACGCAACTGAAGACTTCCCTAAAATTATTGCTCAATGGGCGGAGCTAAACTAGGTGAAGGGAGCTAACTTAGTATGTTCAAAGCCCCAGGATCCTAGTCCTTCAATGAAACCTAATATCAATGTTGTCACAAGAGGAGGAAAGAGGATGAGAGTTGATATTAAAGCCTACGATCAACCAACTATTATAAAGTCTACATCTCCAAAGAAATCATATGATCGAAACCAACAAAAAAGAGTATTATAGGGATGCAACTGAACTCTTCTGTCGGTTAATGTACTGTTGTTCTATTCAACAATCCCCCATTTATTAATGATAGTAGTTAATATTACATTAATAAATGTGGACCCTTTAAAAAATCCATCCAAAAGACAAACTTAACATTTAGGCATTTCTTTTATTTTTGGAATAAAGAAAGATATCAATCAAACCCCATATTTTCAAAAGAACTACTAATTTCTTACCTTCCCACATAAAACATGATTAAGCATCATCAAAATACCTTTCTAACCCTCCAAATCAAGTAAAACAAATGACTGGAAGAGGACTCTATGCTCAAAACTATCATATTTCTGACATAAACTAAGTCCTTTAGCTTTTTCTTCAAAAGCTGAGTCTCACATCGCATATCGCCATTTATAAAGGACCCACCTTAAAAAGGTTATCTCGAAACATGAGAGATGTGAAATAGCGACGATGTTATAACCTTTATCGCATCGCATTTCGAGCATTCAAAGGAACACCGCAAACTTACCATCAACCGATATTGTGAAACATGATCAAGACCTAGACCCACTCCTTAAATGTATTACAAACAAATGTTTTAGGTCTGCCACTCATTAAAAAGGGTCTTTTACATAGAAAAACTAGAGAAGTAGCTACGTTTTGAAAAGATAAATGAGTGGCTCGCATCTCGCAGCAAAAAAAAAAAGAGAAGGTAAGAAAAGCGAAAAAGGAATAATGTGATTCAAAACCTCACCACCCAAGAAGCTTTCTTCCCAATTTACGATGCAGAAATTTATGAGCATTAAAGATAAGGGATAAGGAAGCGCTAGTGGGCATTTAGTAAGATATAACTACATCTATGTGTGAAAATCCATTTAGTGTGATAAGATATCTTCTTACATGTGTTCGAATAAAACTCCTTTTATCACCTTTATAAGTTATATGCATTATTTCATTTTACGTTCATTATCATCTTTGTGTGTCCGATAACTGGTTTTCTTCACTTTCAAGGAAAATCCACAAAGAAAATAGTTGAAAGCAATGGTGAAGAAAGGCAAGGTAGTCGTCTTTGAGAAGTTAGAAATGACTCCTCTATTTACAGATACTATATGCAACAGAGAGGGAGGAACCTCTGCATGCAAGGCCATGGATAATATACTGGAGGAAGAGAAACCAAGGGTTCTAGAAATGAAGGTTACAGTTGATGGACATGATTCATTAGATTATTCCATGCTTGAGACAACATGCTCATTTTTGCACCACATAGCCACGCGCCTGAAGATAATCCCTTATATCGACATGGTTAAATGGGTTATTGATGAAGTTGACATCTCTGATAGAGAATTCAAGACAAGAAGCCAAGAGGTTATGGGATCTTTTACCCCAAACAACCTATGGCTTATGTACCGCCTACTAGAGCCACAAGTCATTTACAATAGTCAGTTCATCGAGAAGTTTTCCAAATAGAAGGACGACCTAGCATACTGCACCTGAACCTGGTCAAATAATGAGGACAAAATCAAGAAAAACAAAAATGATATGTACACTACTTCGTCTATTTGTCCCCCTCATAGTTTTGTAGCAGCCATGCTATGTAGACTATTTGGCATACCCGATAGTACTAAATTCTCCCCAGAGTGGTTGCCATTAATAGATGCAGCCATTAATTCAAATATAATGAATTGGGCACAAATTTTGTCTGAAAATTTAACAAGAACAATAATTGAGTATAGAAGGAAAAGAAGTGTTGCTTCGAGGATTTACCCTCCATTTTTTATGAGTGCCTATGTAATGGATGCAATTTGTTTTGGTTCAAAATTCCCTATCATGGGATGGAAGTGGACTGTTCAAAATCCACTTCCCATTCACATATACCATAATGACATGTGGGAATCCAGCTTTCAACCACATTTTTTCAAAATTTGTCATGGAGTTATGCTCCCTATTCACAAGCGGCTTTATAACCAAGATGCCCCCAGGTTTTCCCAAGAAGCTGAAGTAGATATCTTTCCAGTGGCTAGATGGTTTGGGGAGGAGACATTTACGTATATCAGGGTATTTGGAAACATCACCTCCCCCCATGTCCTCCCATACTATGTTCCGAACAAATTGATGGCTATAGAGATAGCCTATCAAATAGCTAGTGAGGGACGGATGAGCAGGACATTAAAGGAATAAAAAAAGGCCATCTGGCCTACATTCCCTTTACAGTGTGGAGCATTTGTATTACACGACCTAGGGCATGCATTTAAAGAAGCATAGAATATGTTATCTCTACAATTAACTAAATTCCCTAGAAGGCAATATGACCCGTTCGACACTGTCAAAGCTTTTACCACTATGGTAAAAATAAAAGTATTTAGTAATGAGGAAGATGCCTTTGATGACATCTTTTTGCAGAAAACACCTTCACAGAGGTGAAGCATATGACACAATTACTTTTTAACCATGAAGATCTTGAGAACCTTTACAACTATAGTGAAAGGAGGCTACCAAAGGTCCCATTGGACCATTTATTGATTGAACTAATAAGGGAGCCTACTCCTAGCGTAAGTATAGAAGGTGACTCCAAAGAAAATTCTAAAACCGATTTTGGAGTAGATTCCGAAGAGAAATCTACTAGGGAATTAGATAAGTCATCACAAAATGGGATAAGCAGAAGCAGGGAGTCAGTAAAGGATACAACCCAATCTACACATAAGATAGCTGAAGAAACTTCAGCCAGCAAACAGGCTGAAATCCATGCCACCTCCACACAACCAATAAAACCCCTGGTAATTGATTTAGAGAAATAATGGGACAATTTTAATAAAAGGCTCACCGCAGAGGAACAAACGCCAGAGTTGCAAACTCCACAATAGAAAACAACTCAGGAAATTACAACAGAGGAGACTATAAATACTCAAGAGGTAGAACACATCCCTGTTACCCCCACCTATAAAATTGTTTTGAGAATAGAGGAGATTCCCCCTCTAGATGTGTTTTATAGCCCAAACATAAGGCCATTGTTAAAAGACAAAGGAAGAAAAGGAATTTGGACTCTACAGCTGCTATTATCCCTGATAAGGAACCGATGGATGTTCTCTAGAAAGACTCACCCGTCGACCCATCCACCAATATTACTAGACTCTCATAGTTTATAGGTGCCCACACTACAACGATCATGGACAAAGAAACATAGGTGAAAATGTTGCTTAAATAAAAAGAAGATAAAATTTTGTCGCTTGAATAACAATTACAACAAGTAAAATCTGACCAGCATCAAAGATATAGTTAGTTAAGCTACAACGGGAATTCGAGCAGATGCAAATAGAACATCAAACTAGCTTAGCAAAGAAGGAATCCCAAATATAGGTAATAACTAATCTACATAAAGATGATCCAAAAATTGATTAGTTTATTACCAAAGCACTCAACCTTAACTCCCAGCTGATGCACCAAAAATAATTATTATGCCAGAAGATTTTGCAATGGAACTCTTATTACGAAACAAGCGACAAATTGACAAGTCAAGTCATGGAAATGAGACTTGAATATGATGAAATATTTAAAAATGTCTCCGACTTCATCACATGGCAGAATATAGAAGATGGGAGAAAAACCAACTTGCCTAAACTAGAAGAGTCGCATAAAGAAATCTTATTTGCAAACTGGGATTCTCGGCTTAAAGAGGCAGAAAAGGCAACAACAGACGCAACTATAGCAGCAAACAATGTCATAGAAAATGTCAATGGAAATTTACATAGCACCAACCTTGTAACAGAATCCATTCCAAGTTTTCTTCCTAATGCGAAATAGCTTGAACTACAAGTGGAAACAGGCAACAAAAGAAAAAGCAGAAGTAATAAGGAAAACAACTAGGTTAAACTGGGAAGCATAGTGGTGACATTTGATAAAACCTCACAGCCAGTGGATGACCCTGTGATGCCTAACCACTTCTACGGAGAAAATGGCACTAGCACTAACCGATGTCATATTTACTGGACAATTGAAATCTGAAGTTGGCCAACCAACATAGCTCAAGCCCATGATGGACATTTGCAATCTGAAGGATCAAATGCAGGATAACTAGTCACCATGTTCATTTCTATTTTGATTTTATTTTGCATAACTTCAGGAAGGTCATTTAAACCTCCTCAACTATTTTTGTAATAATCTATTTTTAGTTTTATAGTTTAAGTATTTAAACCCCTCTCATGCATTTAGATAGGGGTCCATAAATTTTATCAGAAACAATCTTCAAAACATGCACTTCTGTCCCTTTGAGGAAGTTCTAGTGAAATTAATGGAACAAGATTTATTTTTATCTAATTTAGCATCTTCTACTGAAATTGCACTTTTGTACTCTTAGATGGTGTTGAATGGATTGAAAGTAGATCAATATTGTTGAAGAACATGAGTAGGACGTATTATAAATGGTATTTTTATCTCGTAATTATTTTTACTTATGTATCAAGCGATGATTTCTTTTCAAGTTGTTTATGTATGAAAGTTCAAATCTTGATTGCCATTATTGCACTTATGTATGATGATGATCTATATTTTATGTTGAATAAATGAATAAACCTTATGTGATATATCTTTCAGAATCGTTTCGGCTAACTTTTTATACAAAATGATTATTGTTAAAATGAATTCATTTCTCATCGCAATTGGATGATCTTTATTATCCATTTCTTTCAGACATTATTGTAGATTACATACATCAATCTACTCCTGGGCATAGTTATAATTAGAAAGTGTTTAAATTAGGATAAAATGTATGTGATTATTAGTTTATATTAGATTACTTCTAACTTAAAAATTACTCCAAAACATCACATATCACCCCATTAGCACAATCATTAAATAGATTGGGAAACTGGTCCCATTATCCCCAATTGGAGCCACTACAAACAGAAAAGAAGCTACCAATGAAGGTCCAGACCAGGTGGTTTTCCCCATGTTGAAGCAATGATTTTCAAGGCTTCAACATTTTGGAACTAGAAGGAGGGCCTAACTATGAATGGCAAGTAAATCCAAATCAACAGGACATTCTAAGAGTAAAACTCCCTCACCATCACTTCCAACTTCTCGAAAGTCTTCCAAATCCCGTGATCCTAAGCGAGACGTTGCACATAAAATTATACAACCTGTTGTTGAAATCTCAAACAAGCCAGATCATTCTTCTTCCACTGAAGCCCCTTAAGTTAAATCTTTAATTCATAAATTATAGGGGATTTCACTATCTCAAGAAGAATCTGAGTTATCCCAAGATAGTGTTACCGCTCAGTTTACCCCATCTCAATGGGTTAACTGGAGCACAGAGTGAAAAGATCGGAATCCCTTTGTTTGAATTTCCTCTGCCAAGCTGTAAGAAAGTTAAGAAAACACCATCCAAATCTCACAACGAGGTTCTTTCATCATCTTCATTAATTCCATCTATACCATGATAAGATCAATCATCTGCCTTGCTACTCCAGATCGTGATTCACACAGGCACATGAACTACATCTTCCTCTACCCAATCACCTTCAACCACTGCTACCCCCTGCTCACCTACCAGCAATGGCATAGAATCCTCAAAGGCCATGGACAAACCCAAGAGCTTTTAGGATGGCTGGGCCTTTACATTAACTACCAGCGCATCTAGAGAAATGGTTTCCCAAATTCAATCATGATAATGGCCTATTAGTTAAGGAACACATAAACAATTTCATGTTGTCCATTAAATTGAATGAAGTAGTGGAAGAAGACGCAGTTGTAATATTATTCCCATATACTTTATAGGAAGCAGTAGGATCATGGTACTTTTCGTTACCATCAGGTTCTATTAATAGTTGCGATGATTTCCAAGAGCAATTTTTAACTAAATTTGGAGATGATAGATCTACAACTACCCTTTTGAAGGAGAGGGGCATGTTAGGTCCCTATAATACTAGTGATTACCCCATTACTAGTGTAGTTGTATCCCTTATTGATATTGTTGTGCCCCCTATTGTCCCCATATTGTTATTATTGTGCCCCATAGAATCCCTCTATTGTTATTTTTGTGGCTTTATATTATTATTGTTAAGTCGGTTGGGTTATATTGTGACTCCTTAGACTCCTATATATAGAAAGGAGGTTTTGTCATTTGAATCATCGAAGAATTGTTCATTTATGTAATGTAAAGGAGGTTTCCCCCTTGAAGAGGCTGAATTCTAAGGCGTTGATCTATCTTTTCTATCTTTTGTGAGCTGGTTTCATAACATTTGGTATCAGAGCTTTGGATTCTAGGGTTTCGCCACTCCAAATAGGTCATCGTGACATTTTAAATATATATATTTTTTTGCGATGTTTCAGAAGCAAAAAATAAAAAACCCGTTTGAGATGAAATCGTACTGAACCTCGTTTCCAAATTTCAGAGCTTTTTGCATTATATTTGCTGAGATACGATCTGAGGAAGTTGGTATTTTTGCAGACTCCTGAATTACATTCCAAACAGGTGACCTCGTGAAAATCATCATAACTTTATCTTTGTGCATTGGATTGAAATTTCATAAGAGGGTATAGAAAGAGGACAGGCTGTAGTTTCTTGTATATATTGTTTAGAGCCAAAGGTTGAAACAGGGACACGTGGCATGTCGTACAAGTTCGCTCTTCTGAACTAGTCTATAATCAGGTCACTGTGGGAGATTTGGCATAACTCTTCCTTGGAGAATCCAATTGGGATCAGACTAGTGGCATTGTAAAGAGGACATAGAGGGCTACTATAGGTCACAATTTTAGAACTAGATGTTCCGAAATTACAATGATACATTATAGGTAATACCTAGCTCCTACAAAGTCAAAAACGTTGTGTAGATTTTTTTTAATTTTTGCTTAAGCTTGGTTTGAAAAATTATTTTGAAGGAATTCAAAGGGCATAGTAGAGTATTATTATCAGTAACTGATGCCCCAAGGAAAGAAAATGAAAACACCTAGTAAGCAACATGAAAGCTCTAGCATGACTAATGAAGAAGAGGAAGAAATGCTACATGATATATCAAAATTACAAGACCAAGTGCAACAAATTTCACTCTCACAAAAGCTAATAGAAGCTAAGATAAATGGCATGGAATCTAAGATAAATGGCATGGAAGCTAAGATTGACGATTTTAAGATAGATTTTAAGATAGATTTGACAAATTTTCTACAAGAAATACTTATTAATGGTGAAAGGGTAGTAAAGGAAACTCATGATGCAAACAAAGGAAATCTTAATCATGATTTCATAGACTTTAATGTTGGATCGAAGACCCACCATATTCCAAAAATTGATATTAGGAAGTTTGATGGCAAGGATCCTGCAACATGTTTATTACAGATGGAGCAATTTTTCGATCTCAATAATGTGCAAAACACACAGAAGGTACGTATTGCAACTTTATATTTGGAACCAAATTAGTTTGTATGGTATCAGTGGTTTTTCTCTCATAAACAAATTATCACTTGGGAAATTTTTACGGAAGAACTTGACAACTATGAAATTGATCAATTTCAGAGTATCTCATCAAGTGGAAGAACTTATCCGCTGAAGATTCCACATGGGAGGATGAGAATTTTATGCAGAAGCATCCAGAACTACTCAAGCGTTGAGGACAACACTTTTTTGAAGGAGAGGGGCATGTTAGGTCCCTATAATACTAGTGATTACCCCTTACTATTGTAGTTGTATCCTATTTAATATTGTTGGAGCCCCTACTGTCCCATTGTTATTACTGTGCCCATAGAATCCCTCTATTGTTATTTTTATGCCTTTATATTATTAATGTTAGGTCGGCTAGGTTATATTGTGACTCCTTAGACTCCTATATATAGAAAGGAGGTTTTTTCATTTGAATCATCAAAGAATCATTCATTTGTGTAGTGAAAAGGAGGTTTCCCCCTCGAAGAGGCAGAATTCTAAGGTGTTGATCTATATTTTCTATCTTTTTGTGAGCTGGTTTCATAACACTCTCCAATTTCAAATCCAAACCAAAAGAACCCATTAAGGACTTCAACTCTTGCTTCAATAACTTATTGAATAAGATACCAACAACATATAAGCCTAGCGATGAGGTCCAAAATGAGATGTATAGTTCTGCTTTACCATTAAACATAGCTATCTTCGTTGATAGAGATGCCAAACCAACTTTAGCCAAAAATATGAAAGAGGCAATAGCTATGGAAAAATGCATTCTAGTTGTGGAAAATAAAAACACATTAGAAGAACAAAAATATAAGAAAGTAACTTTTAAGAATGAATCTAAGAAGAAACCACCAAAATATCCTTTTGATCTTAAAGGGTTACTGAAAGTCCTCAAGACCATGTCTAACAAAATGGTTGATATTAAAAAACAGGTAGGAAAGACTTCCTCTAAGAAACCTTTTAGACCATTTAAAAGGAATTCCCCTGCTGATCCTAAACCTTCAAATGCTATATCAAATGTTGAATCAGATGGAGAGGAGGCCGAAGTTTTAACAAATGAAGAACAAACAGATGATGAAGAAGTGACAGAATTACAAGGAATGTGGGATTTTATAATTCCCAATAAAGAAACTCAAGAAGCATTACCTGTTGCTATCCAAAGTAAAAAACCTGTTGAATTGTCACAAAAAAATTCAAAGTAGAAGGCTTCAATTCCACCTCTCAGGGACAAAGCAACAGGTAATAAATTTGCACCAAAATCCACTCAAACTACGCCTACTCAATTAGATCCTTCACCTTCATCTAAAATTTTGATAGTTTCTAATGAAATGGAATATAATATTATTGATGATATGAATAAAATTAGGGAAAAAATCATCTTTCATGAGCTTAGTAAGTTGAAGCATATGCAGAAGTTTCTTCTTAAATAACTCAAAGTAGTATCTACTACGCTGCTTCTTGCTGTCGTGATCTCATAGGCTGCCTAAGAAATGTGAAAGCCCCCTAGCACATCTTTGAACAAGATTGATCCAAATGACATCTCTCTAATTGGGGGAAGATCAAAATCCCATACTCTTCCCTTTCTCCTTACTTTTGAAGTCTTTAATAACAACTTACACAATTGTTTAGTTTATTCTGGAGCTTCATCTAACATCTTACCCAAAATAGTTTGTGCAAAGTTGAATGTTCAGCCTCAGAAATATGTTGTATGAATATTACAGTTAGATCGATATCAAGTCGAAGTTGTTGGCAAACTTAACCAAGTAACCATTAGACTTTCATCAAACCCTAAATTTTTCCAACTCATCGACATACTTGTAGTTCACGTCCCTGAGTTCTATGGCTTAATCCTTAGTAGAGACTGGTTAGAAAAAAATCATGGTTATTTTGCAACTAACTGGTATCACATGTGGCTTCTCTATAACGGCAAGCCAAATCAAATAAGGGTTGATCACGAGAAACATCAAAAGTACATAGTAATAGAACTAGAAGGAGAAAATGAACTAGTCGCGTATAGCAACAATATCATTGAAAACTATTCTGTAGAATCATTTTTAGGTAATTTCAATGCTCACACTTCACCTTTCTTAGAAAACTCTGTTGTATCTCAAGTCAAAAATTATTCCCATACAAACACTTCTAAATGTGTAAATTTTGTAGATAAACCTGTAGTTAGATCTTTATTTTGGAAATTACTTTTTGATGGATCTAAATCCAATGATGGAGTAGGAGAGGGTTGCATATTTGTTATCCCAGAGGGGGAAAACACTATGCTATCATGTAGACTTGAATTTGATTGCACAAACAACAAAGTTGAATATGAAGCACTAGTTCAAGGTTTGTATAAGGCAATTGGCCTTAACGTCAAATACCTCAAAGTATTCAGAGATTCAAAGATTGTGATAAAACATGTGAGAAATACTATACACTGTTTGTTAGGATATTTAAAACACTATCAGTGATTAGTCCAAGACCTGACTCTTCACTTTATAGCGTTTAATATATTTCCCCTATTCCAAGACTCCAGAATGCTAGTGCCGATCTTCTAGCCAATGTCACTTCCAAGGTTATCCCACCAGGGATTATAGCCTAGATAGATTTTCCATTGAATTAATTTTTTGGCCTTCTATTCCTGATAATGTCACCAACTGGAGAGTCTTTAATAATGATCCGGATACCATAAGCTTCCTGACCTCAGAAGGCTCTTATAATGACCAGATAGTTGATGAAGACTAGCATGGTAACCATCTTAAACAAGAAACAGTCATTTATACTATACCAAAATTTGTAGTTAAGTTGGAAGATTTATATGACCTCAAAGATAGATTTAAAGAATCCACCAATTCAAAAATTCAGAGTTAAACTCTGAGGTTTTAATTGATCAATCTTGGGGCTGACCTAAAACCTCAAAATATTAATCTAGGTCTCGGACTTACGTCAGATGAAAAAGCAGCCTTTATAGGTTTTTTGAAGAGATACAAGAATGTCTTCGCATGGAACTATGAAGATCTTAAGACATACGCCACCTCTATTATTCAACATATTGTTCCCATGACATCTGACGAAAGACCTATTCAATAGAAATTGAGGAAGATCCATCCTAATTTAGAAAGTCAAATTAAATCTGAGTTGAATAAAGTGATGAAAACCAAAATTATTTTTCCTGTCAGACATTCCTGATGGGTCTCCAATCTTGTCCCAGCGAGTAAAAAGAACGACGATATTTAGATATGTATAGATTTCCATAACCTCAATAAATCTTGCCAAAAGGACAATTTCCCATTACCCCTTATGGAATAGATTTTGTAATTAGTAGCAGGCTCACAACTAATGTATTTCCTGGATGGATTCTCAGGTTATAATCAAATCTTAGTACATCCAGATGTCTAGCTGAAAATTTCATTTAGGACAAAATGGGGCACTTATGCTTATCAGAAGATGCCATTTGGACTGATCAAAACTAGTGCCACTTTCGAGAGAGCCATGGACATAGCCTTTAAAGGTTTAGTAAACAAATCAGTAGTAATCTACTTAGATGATATAACTGTATACTCCAGAAAACGCAGTAACCAACTAAGAGATTTAAAGAAAATCTTTGAATGTTGCCAAAGGTATGGAATTTCTCTTAACCCCAAGAAGTCTTTTTTCACATTAAGTGAAGGAAACCTCCTTGGATTCATTGTGTCCAAAGAAGGAATTCATATTGACCCTGACATAATTAGAGAAATTTCAGAAATACCTTTACCGCATAACGAAAAATCAATGCAATCTTTCCTAGGTCAAATAAATTTTGTTAAAAGATTTGTCCTTGACTTCTCAAGAATTGTTTTACCTCTTCAATCCATGATAAAGAAAAATTCTCTGTTTAAATGGGGACTCTCGGAACATGAATATTTTAGCTTGATAAAACAAGCAATCATAAATGCACCATCTTTAGCAACTCCAATTTTTTCGAATCATTTCATTTTATATACTTTTGCTTCTGAGAAATCATATGCTGCCATATTGACACAAGTAAATCAAGAAAAAGCCGAAGCCCCAATCTCTTTCTTTAGCTCCATATTGTAGGGAGCTGAATTAAATTAATTAGATGTTGAAAAACAAGCTTTTGTTGTTTTCAGATCAATAAAACACTTCATACCTTTTCTCCTCAAAACCCACACCAAACTAATAGTACTATTCTTAGCAGTGAGAAATATTTTAATACAAAGGGATGTAGGTGAAAAGAGAGTGAATTGGGTGACATCTTTGCAAGAATATGACATAGAAATCAAACCAGCGAAAATTGTAAAAGGTCAAGATTTTTGCAGGATGTTGGCAGGAGCATTGAATCTATCAGAATTGCAGCATTCAGGTGATGATGTAAAAATATATGAGGTAAGCCTTAATGACACTGAATCAAGATATGTTGATATCATATTTTACTTGAGAAATGGATATGCCCCAACCCAATTAAATTACACAAAGAAAAGAGCCTTGAGATTAAAAGCTAGAAAATATCGAATTGTTAGTGATGTGTTGTTTAGAATAAATTATGATTCTGTTGTACTTAGATGTCTTGAAAAATTAGAGGTAGAGAAGGTGTTGTAGGAACTTCATGATGGACCAGCTAGAGTTCACTTTGGAGGGGATACTACAACACATAAAATCTTGCATGCTGGCTATTACTGGCCAAAACTATTTAAAGATGCACACAGTTATGTAAGGAAATGTAAGATTTGTCAAACAGCTGCTGGAAGACAGAGGAAACCCAAGTTACCATTACAGCCAGTCAACATTGACCAACCATTTGAACAATGGGGATTAGATGTAATAGGTCAGATCATTCCTCTTTCTTCTAAGCAACATAGATATATCCTTACAACCATTGATTATTTCACCAAATGGGTAGAAGAAAATCCCCTCAAGGTAGCCAATTCAGAAAAAATTATTGAATTTCTAGATCAATTTATCATTACCAGGTTTGGCCTACCATCTGCCTTGATGTTTGATAATGCATATTTTTTTTTAGGAAATGCTATGATAGAGTTTGCTCTTAAAAGTGGTTTTAAGCTTAAGTATTATGTTAATTATTATCCACAAGGAAATGGGTTAGCCGAATCCACAAGCAAAAATCTCATCAGGATTATTAAACAAATTGTTGACTAAAGCCAAAAGAACTGGCATAAGTCTTTAATGTTTGCTCTATAGGCAGATCGAATAACTCAAAAAGCGTCCATTGGCACTTCTCCTTTTAATTTGGTCTATGGGAAAGAAGACATCTTTCCAACGAACGTAGCTATTCCCTCCTTAGCCTTAGTTCAATTCATTGAAGAAACTCCTTCCTCATCTATGCAAGTTAGACAATTACAAATCCTTAAGCTCGAAGAGGAAAGAGAAAAGGCTAGGACCACACATGCACATCATCAATAGTTAGTCAAATCTTCCTTTGATTCAAATTCTGTAACTTCAAAGTATTTTCAACTCGGAGACCTAGTACTAAAATGGGATAGAGCCCACAAAGAGAAAGGTAAGCATACTAAGTTCCAACAAATGTGGCTTGGCCCATTTTAGATTGTGGAACAAATAGGCCCATCAAATTTTTCTGTTACAGGATTTATTAGGTAAGAGAGAATCTCTACCTATTAATGGGTAGGTTCTAAAGAAATACTTTCCATAGAAGATGATCTCTTCTGTTCACTGTATATTATTGCCTTTAGTTAAATTCTCTTTTAGAAAGAATAATACGAGTTGAAGAGCATTTACTTTTGGTTTTACAAAGGATAATCTCTTTTTAATTTTGACTTTTCGCTTATGTAAGTAAAGATTTTTATGGAAGTAATATTCACATACGAAATATTAAGACTTCATCCACCATCCCTACTCTTAAGGAGTGTTGAACCACCCTCTGTATATAAATAGGAAGAGTGATATATAAAAGAAAAGAAGAAAAAGAAAAATGTTTATATAATTGCTAACATGACTTGTTAGATGAAGGATAGGGGGTCTCATCAAGAGCCAGCCTACCATGATCATAAGGAAGAAAGTGAAGTGGCATTCCCACTATGGCCACCACACCGGGGATCTGATCCAAGAGGCACATTAGAAAAACAAAAATTATGTGGAACAGGATGTCTCATCATAAGCTGCCCTGCCCAACTTTCACTCCTTCCTGGTGAATGGCATTGTGATTCATCTGGTTACCAAGCCAGCATAATGGCCTCCATTCTGACATTGCACAACACTTTCCTAGGCATACACAAAGGATCATGGTTCCAAGGGTGAAATAAACAAATCTATCAAGGATATGGACACTTGTGGGGAATAGAGCTCTGTTGATGGTATTGAAGTGATATTTCTTATACACCAATAGTAATTATAAAACCCTTCTTCTTATATCTTTATAAGGTGTTCAAATGAGATTATGTATATAACCCTTTTGAACCTTTGATACATGAAAATCATTTACAAATCAATTATGATGGTAAAAGTCGATAATGACCGCATAGGACCTTTTATTCACGTCATCTATCCTATCCTCCAATTCTCTCATCATATCACGACATTTCCTTATTTATTAACGATTCTATCATGCACCTCGATTTCAGTAATCATCTCATTTTTGTAAACATGGCATATCTCCATACGTTGTTCCTTTATGACTCTGTACTATGGCATTTCAGCATGCTGCTCCTTTATTTGATGGCCAAGGATGGCCTATCACATTACAGGGGGGCGCAGGTGATCCCTGTAATTAGCTGGCATACATGCCAGCACATCATTCAAAAGAATTATGACTTGAGAATAACAAAGATTAATGGTATTTTGTTTTCCAATATGCATGGATTTCTATTATGAAGCTATTTCTGTGTTTTTCTCTGCAAAATTGGCAGTAAGTCAGAAATGTAAACAACTTGCTATTCCATCACCTTCTTTGTGCTTTCCTAACAGTGAAATTTGAACAACCTACTGTTCCATTATCGTCTCTATGTTTTTTTACAGTGTGCTAAGCGTGAAATAATATGGGAGGAAGATCAATTCACAGTGAGCCACTGGTGTTGATGGTCTCCAATGTTGCATGAGAAATCCTAGCAAGGGTAGGCTAGATAACTTACCTTAACCGTCTATAGCAATCCAATGAGACAGTGGCAATTGAGTTCCTGCAAAACTTGCAAGAAAATCATTCCATGGTGAGAGGGAGATAGATAGCAGTTACTCATGACATAATTGAAGAAGTTTCAGGACTACCAAGCACTGGACCTGTGTGGAATCTTAAAAAGGTGAGATTGCGAGACGCCATGAAAATCTTCCAGGACGAAGGGCAGAACCTGACTGTAAAAGGGAAGGGATTTCTACCGACAGCCTTGGGAGAGCCGTGGGTAGAATTAGTGAGAATTACCTAGAGCTACATCACTTGTGACGATAGGAAAGACATGGTAATACCATGCCATATTAAACTTTTAGCCGTGTTAAAGAAAAAATGTGCTGTGAATTTACCTGCGTTTTTAAATTTTTTGTTACATGATGTTGCCTAAAGCATGAAGAAATCTTGCCACATAGAGTCAGTAGTAAGCCACCATGGGTTAATACGACTAATAGTCAGCTATAGTCTTGTCCAATAGTAGAGCAGTTGGGAAGAGTTGATTCTCTCGATAGACACGGGATTGGCTTTGCCAGCCCCAAAACAAAAACATGTTGCGAGTACATCGAACAGACCACTGAAACGAAGAAAATCTATTAGGCTGGCAAGGATCAGAGGAATGCTGGGAAATTCCCAGGGAAACATTAATCAACCGGTGGAATTACATGATTCAAGAGATGAGCAACCCCCACAATTGGAAGGGGGGGAGAACGAAAAAGAGCTGGTGGAAAATGATGAAGGAGCATCGGAGGAGGAAACTGAGCAATCCATTCAAGAATAAGGGGAGGAAGCAAAGCAATGCAGTGAAAATCCACTGCAAAAACCACTACAAGAAGATGAATTTGCCCAAATTCTGGCCAATATGGGTGAATATGTCCAACCTCATAGCCCAATCAACCCCCGTACCGAAGAAGGAGCACGGGAGCACTCTACTCATGATGAAAGTGCATTCAAGGAACTCTGTGATAAGGAGGAAGAAGAAGAGGATCACAATGCTCATGACGAGAGCCTATCTGGGAAGAAGAGTGATGAGGACGAGGAACAGGAACAATCTATTCCTAGTCAGAATACACCAAAAGAATTCCATGATGAAGAAGAGGTAGAAGAAGAAGCTACCTAGGAAATAGCAAAGCAAACTAGGGTTTCTACCCATGAAAAAATTGATCAGCAAAACACTGAAGAAGCACCCCAAGAAGAAAAAAAGGGAATTGGCCAAGGTGAAGGTACAATACCTGAGGTACAAATCCCAGGCCTGAGTAAATGAATGACTGTTCCTTCCAAGAAAACAGAGGAAATTAAAAGATTACGAAAGGAACAACAGAGATTGCTTAACGTGATTAAGAAACTTCGACAATAGATAAGAGTCTTGAAAATGGGGAAGAAATCAAAAGGAACACTGTGGCAAAACATGTAACTGCCCAGGCAAAACCCCTAGGACTCAAGTCCAACCTGTTATTTAGAATCGAAAGGAACAACATTTGGTTGTTGCACTTGTCGAAGTACAAACAGATAACGTATCGGCCTGTGATAAGAAGATCCAAGTAGATCTCCCGCCTAAAGCTATCATGTTGGATAAGGACCCAAGGGTAGTAACTCTATGAAAAGATTTGGCACAGGCCCAACAAACAATAGAGGAACTTACAGACCAGACTGTTCCTCAAGAAAAATACCAGAAATTACAACAACAGTTGAAGAACATTAATGCATGAGAAAACCAGGCCTCTGAAGGATGGCGAAAGGCAGAAGAAAGAGTCAAAAAGGTAACCCATAGACTAGATATAGTCATAAAACAAATGGACACCTTATGTTCTCTATATACTGACATTTTAGAGTGTAGGGCATCTGCCAAAAACTATGCTTTGTTTTTAATGGAAAGATATTTACAATTGAAAATTAAAGCTGTCAAGGTAGGATTACCTATAGAAATAAAAACCATTGATGACTTCATACATTGTTGTAAGCATTATGGGGTGAAAGTTCAATGATTATTGTGTGAATTTTATTTGCACAATCTTGTATTAGATGGAGAAACAGAGCAGTACCCTAGCCCTTTTGTGGGAGATGTCCAACTGTAGGCATTTATCTCTTTTGGTGTTAATCAAATAAAGTGGCTCAAAGCCTACAATGTCTTTCAAAGACAGGAGAATGGATTAGATCTATGGGTGAGGGGTGAACCTAGAGACCCACTGCAATTATGGAATAAACATAGGAGCCTAATGAGAACTCAGGGAGTGATCGAGGCATTGGGACCTATCCACACAGTAGTCATCCAACAAGGAGTAGAATACTTTTTTACCGTCAAAGAACTTTCCATAGTAGCAGCCAAATTCCAATACCAGACTTCTAATTGGAACATCCAAAACAGAGAAC
Source organism: Pinus taeda (assembly GCA_000404065.3). Taxonomy (NCBI): domain Eukaryota; kingdom Viridiplantae; phylum Streptophyta; class Pinopsida; order Pinales; family Pinaceae; genus Pinus; species Pinus taeda. Next base: position 67,949 of record APFE031172651.1, on the reverse strand, counting down.
CATTCAATTATGAGAATTTTAAGCTAGCTGTTGACCACTTGGGTATCTATGGTGACCTCATTCTAAGAGAGGGACCGTCTTGGTTAGGCTATAGGTTTCGAAGTCCAGTCATTTGGCATCTTGCACCGGGATATAGAGCCTTAAATGAAATTCCTGAAGGTCAGACAAGGCATATTTTTGAATTCCTAGCTAGGCATCATGGTTGTAGACCACCTACTGAGGTCCCTTCTCCACCCTATTCCCTAATTTCCTTACATGTCAATTACAATGTTTTCATGAGGGCATGAAAAAGGGTAAGTAGGGGGGTGTGTTGAGCATTAGAGAAGGCATGTAATTACTACTTATTCCATTATCTTTTCCGTGAATTCATAACTTCTTTGCATTATGAAATGGGCATATGGTGAAAGATTATGATAAAGTTTAGAAGATTTGTGAGCAACGTAAAATGACTAATAATTACCTTTTTCCATGTAAAAAAGGAGGAAAACAGAAGATCGCCACACCAAAGGAAAAGACAAGACAAAATCAATTGTTGTCCCTTTGACAAGGAACCACATCCAAATGAGGCAATCCAGGTTGGAGCGTATAAGCCAGGAAAAGGAAGAGGAGATACCAAATCGGTGCAAGAGAATGAAGAGATAACTAAGAAATAACAATATGGTGAATCCCTCAGGATCCTTTGATCCTGAGGGATCACTACCTTAAAGATTATGTGTATCTTTGATATTTCCGCTCGGCTATTATAAAAAGGGACAATGTTGTTAGCCTCAGGGGCAGATAATTGTTGTTTTATGAAATTCACTGTTGTAACTTAAACTTTGATCATCGAGTCTCTTTAAAGAGCGATCACTGTAACTTTGTTGTGATGATTAATACATAAATTATGTTTTTGTTCCATCTTTGATTCTGGAGTAATCACAACAGTGTGTCCCTGGAGGTTAAGGGCCCAACCCTAGTGGATCACTTGCTTCCTGTACCATTATTTTCCAATCCCAAGTCATGTGTAGTTTGATTTATTTTATCTGCTTTGTTCATTAATCTGTTGTTCCTTATTATTTCATGTATTGGCTATGTTATATTTAATTTATATTTGAATAGTAAGGTTATCCTCTGCAATTGGAATGTTATGCTATTCTTCTGAATTTATATCGCATTGTCGTTCCTTTACAGATTGATATTCTTGCATAACATTGACTTCCCTTACAGATTACCATTACTGTTTGTTACAGAGTAACAACGCTATGTATTTATAAATCGGTATTATTGTCTATTTATCTACAGTTTATCCCTAAGTGTGATTACGATTCATTGGGATTGTTGTTCCATAGTGACCACAATTGTTGTTTCTTCATAATTGTTATGCCGAAACTCAGATTACTGTTGCCTTCAATATAAACGTGTTGTGTGTAATATTCGATTTAGTTGTTGTGCATTTACATTTGATTCAAGTTTCTGTTCAATATTTCATAACTTACTTTAGTTTGCTGTCCCGTTTTCGTTTGCTATTCAAATCATTTATGAAGTAAAGATTGTTGCTTAATTCCTATAGATTACAATTATTGCTTCATTCATTTCTATAGGTTAAAGCTTTGTTGTTCAATCTTGTTAAATACATTAGTTGCTGGTCCTTTTCCTGTTATTTGAATCATCATTGCTTTGGTGTGAATAGAATGATGTGAAATTGTAGTGAATATTGACTATTGTTGTCTAGTTCCCAGGTTGATGATCTTTTTCCTTGATTGTCTTTCAATTAAATCAATTTACAAAGGGAAGAGTTACGGTTACTGCACCCTTGACTAATCAGGTGCTGTATTTTCTTAAATAAATGATTTGGTTACAAGCATTTCTAGTTCTCGCCATTACATTTAGAGGTTGTTTTCAGCATTTAGTTACTTTTGCAAAAGCACTATACTACTAGCATTACTCTTGACAAATGACTGGCTCAAATTGGGTACACTCTTTGAGATAACAAATCGTACCTGGATTGATAATTAATGTAGGGTAAATAGAGGTGAAAAAGATCCTTTTTACTGCTCGACACTAGCTGCATGTGAAACCTTACCTTAATCCTAGCCCAAACCTTAATCCATACCTTAGACCTAGCCCTAATTCATGCAGACCTAATCCTAGCCAAAACCCTAATCCATACCTTATACCTAGCCCTAATCCATACTCTAGACCTCATCCTAGCCCATACCCTAATCCATACCCTAGACCTAGCCCTAATTCATACTCTAGGCCTAACCTTAGCCCATACCCTAATCCAAAACCTAGACCTAACCCTAGTACAAAGCCTAATCCTAATCTAAATCCAAATCTTAGTCCAATCCTTAACTAAAACCCAAGCCCAAACCATATCTTAAACCCTAATCTAAACCATTAGGTTGCACAACATTTTGAAACACATATTCTTCCCCTTGATTCCCCTATTGAACAAAATGTTACACCTTCCATGTTGGGAAAGGGAATGACTTTGGAAACTTCCCCCATTACCATAAAACATTCACCCTGGGAAGATATATTTCAAACACCACTAGAGGAGAAACCTTTCATTAGAACTTGTTCTAAAAATGTTGTTGAAGCTCAAACTCCTAGAATTCCCTTAACCATTCTTGTCAATCTCAAAAGAAAATATTTGAGCCCAAACTAGAGGTATTTATATTTTGTCTTTGACCAGATCTCTTGTGCCTATAGGAGAGTGACTATCAATCTGTGGAAAGCCAACATCAGTTGGAGAATCATAAATATGTGGATTCTATTGAATATTGGTTTCAAGCAATCAATAACCCACCTGATGTCCTCATCATTTGGAAACTCTTGGTACCATGTCAATTAAAGCAACTAGTTTCTCATACTTTGGTATGTCTTGAAGTTTATTCTTTAAAATTAAGTTTGAGTATATTCATCATTTTGTTACACACATGGTTACATTAGAAGTACGCCTACACTTAAATGTGATATTTCTCTCTTTAAAATAGGTTAGGGTAATACGAGAGTAATCAATAAAGATATATAACAACACTCTCGAGACTGTGATTCCCTAAAAGCACAACTTTTGAAATTTCTATTATTATGCACTCTCGTGGTAAGACTTGTTAGAAGAACTTCAATAAATGCCTCATATTTTATAAAATGACTTTGATTACTAATCAATATGTCAGTGAAGGATATTGTTATAAGTTGCATGTAATACTTTTATCCTATTCTAAAAAACTATCATCCAAAAAACATTTTCAAGTCCCTCTTTTAAGGGATTGATGAAAAACCTCCTATGGTGGACCACGCCTACAAAAATATAACAAGCTTTCATAAGAACCTTGGCATGACCAACTCGAGAAATATTTTTAGTCATTGTTTGAGATGTTTTTTTAAATAAGTCTTTAGGGTAGAATGACCAACTAGTAAAGAGTAGTAATTAAAAACTTTTCACACCATCCTGCGCTCTTAACGAGTATATTTGCTTCCCCACCTATTAAGTGACCTATTCGACGTTAATCATAATCAGAGTTTTGTTCTAAAACATAAACAAATTAATTGAGGGATAGGAAGTCTCATTACGAGGCAACCTACTATCATCATGGGTCCTAAGGAGAATGACATTACCACTATTGATCACCAATGAAGGGTAATGGCTTTCAGTTGAAAAATATGGAAGAGAAGAGGTCTCATCACGATCTGACTTGTTCATTCTTGTTAGTTCTTGTGCATGGCATTGTCATTAGCTAGTTACCAAGCTAGGATAACGACCTTCAATTAATTTCTAAAAAAGAGGATAATTAAATGCTCTTAAATGACTCTGAATTTATATCTAATAGGTGGGACACAAGCATTTCATGGGGTTAAGAGGCATCCCTATTGAGGCTATAGACCCCTGCTGGCAGTAGGGCCATGCCTATGTTATTAAAGTTAATTTTAAATTATGATTTAATTGGTTGTTTTTGTCTTTCCCTGAATTAATAATCATATCTCTTTGAGAATAGATTTAAAATCATTCTGGTGTTATGCCTTGGAGTTCTACCTTTTTTGGAATGATTTTTTATGGACGTGGGACCCTTAGTGCTGGTAATTCACTATGCCCAGACAAGAAGAGCTTCAACTAGACATGGATAATGGTAAGACTGTCACTGTGGGAAGGTATTATTATGTCTACTTTTAACACCATGGCTTTCAAATCATGTCACTCATATTTACAATGAGGATATTAAAGTGAAACTTTTGATCAAGAATGCCTCAGAGATAGTTTTGGAAATTCTAAAAGCTGGATATTTTATTTAGGAAATAACATCATCCTTGCAATTTTCCAATGGCAACCCCTTTGTTATAATTTCTTGAAATCAGTGTAAATAAATAAAGAGTCCAGTAGACACTCTATTTTAGAACAACCTCTATCTAGCGAAGGAAATGTGATAACACAATTGCAGGAACATTATTACTAGTGTCCATAAGTGTTTTAATCTTGTTTTTTGCAAGGGAGTGACAATACAACAATTGATTTCCTTGCATGAGGACATGCAAGATTGTTAGCATGGGGGGGCCTCTATTTTTTCTTTCTTTTATTAGAAATCCCTCATGCTTTTGTTCATTTTGAATGGTTATTGACGTAGTTTTGTGCATTATCGGAGACAATAGAGTAAGTATTTACTATTTTCCCTGACTCCCTTGTTTTAACAGGATTTAAACATTAAAAGCATCATAGTTTGTGTGTTTGCAGGCATAAAACTGAGTTGATTATATTTTTATGCATATGCAACAGGCCTTGATCCTGCATTCACCTCCCTGTACTATGCATTAGATTCGTGTGCCAATTGGGATTCTTGCACCAACTTACGGTGTGCTTCCCGCACTTTGAAGAGTTCTTGGACTACACTCACGTTCCTGCACTGGAGTCAAGGAATGTGTATATTATGTTAATCATTCAAATCCAGGTGCCCTGATCTTGTGTATAGCTCTTGTTCTAGTGTTACATCAATTCTCAGTTGGTTTCATGGATCCATTGATTGCACACTGTTATTCTTATTTCTTCATCAAAACACAATGAATATATGACATATTTTTAGTCTATTACAAGAAGCACATGCTTTGGAAATGAAGAAAGAATAAGGAGCAAGTCATTCCTTTCAAATATGGATACACGGTTAGTATTGATATCATCAACTTGAACCATTAGAGAATAACATTTGATCCCATTGTTTCTGATATGGAGTAGTGCCAAGAGTACAAGGATTGGGAAAGAGAGCACATCAAGCAACACTACCCAGAAATATTACTGAATCCTTCGTATCATGTGAGTGGTAAAGGATGGTATGATGACCAAGACCAGACAGAGGCCCATGATAGCTAGAACGAGCTCCATTCTCTCGTCTATGGTGATGAAGATTATTTGAATGATCACAACATATTTAACATCAATAATCAACTCTTAGCTCTTTTTCCACTTGTTGATGTGAAACCCCTTGATGGTTTCATCAGTCTACCTAGTGGAAGGAACAATTTAATTGTGTTGATGAGGATGGAGATGGAGCTTTGAATCACATTGAGTTTTATAACTTTTTTCATCCTGGAGATAGTAAGAGTTATGACACCCAAAAGGATGAGGCAAACACATATATACACCCAATACAAAGTGACATCATGACAATCAAATGATTTCTAGAAGCCACGATGATTAATAACAGTGTGATATGCCCATGGATATGATGAAGAGGGATCGATGATTCAATACCGACTTTTGTATTTGTATGAACCCTTATATTGATGGGAATCCAATCAAATACATACGCTCCTTATTTTTCCTAGGAATCCATTGGCAATTCTAAGGTTGTATGAATGTTTTACCTCTGATCCAGATAATTAAGAGAAGTTGCTGTTATAAATATGAATATCTTGTATTTTAAAGGATAAACGGAGAGAAAAAATATTAAATATTACAATTGTATTTTAGCAAAGAGAGGTCAATTGTATTAGGAAGGAAGGGAGGAGACGGTCCCAATGTAGAATTACACAACCATATTTCATCTATGGATTGCTCCTCCTATTTGCTGGAGTTTTATCCTTGCCCGCACAATGTAAAGACTGATATTCCAAGGATTAATCAAGGCATTTCAAGCTATTTTCTTTTTAATCATTTTATACATTTTATGATTTTAATCTCTGTGTGAACTAGGTCATTGATAAAGGGTGTGAGATGTCTGGGATGGCTGCTAGACTAGCTCGACACCGCTTTGAATCTTTTAGATTAGGTTGGATTGAATTTAAATTGTCATTTGTTGTGTGGGAAATGTGTGGAAGATCAGATTATAATATTAAATTATTTTCAGTCTCTTTCCTTCTTTAAAATTGATGTCATTTGATTTCTTGTGTGAATATGATGTTGGAAGAATTGTTCTTTAAATTTAGAAAGGTTTCTTGATATCGAATACTATATGAGATTGGGTATCATGATATGTCTCTCCACTGGTTCTGTATTCACAAGGTCGGCTTATGCGATTGATACCACGCCTCTATAATTTTCTAATGCACAATTTGAATTCTTTAAATTGGTCCAGATCCAACAGGTTCATGCTCTAGAATATGAGATTGATTTCCCTCTTTCTGAGTAATTATGGCTTTGGAGGTATCAAAGTATTTATTAAATCTTAAATGACTATTCTTATAGAGGCCGCATATTACTCAGAAGAAGAGACCACATATACATTTCTATCATTCGAAATTGTGATTTTTGTATACTGCAGAGTCAACATTGATGAAAGGAAACTACATTATGTTTGAAATCGACAATGTTTCTTCCCCATTGTAGTTGCCTTTAGACTTTTGGTCAGCTTCCTAAGATTTATTTTTAGGGAAAAATAAGGTGAGATAATTTATATTAAATAAATTTCTTTCATACATTTGTTTACAAAGTAAATTTACTTTTCCAAGCTTTAATTTCTTGAAAAGGATTTCATTATGTAGAGATAGATGAGGAAGAATCAGTACAGACTCGTTATGAGCTTTGTTTTGAATTAATCTTGAATTTATTCTAACATTTATAGTCTTTTCGATGTTGTTCAAGAATTTCTTGGTTTCTAGTAAAACAATAGTTAGTATTTACCTTCTGTTTGCCCATAATTAGGATTTCCTTTTGTAATTGCTAATAGTGCAATATTTCCCTTTTATTTTTCTCATATTTTCAATTGTCAGGATTGGTGTTTCCTCAAATTTCCTTTGAAGCGTAGGGTTTCATTTAATTTGTTGAGATTAATGCACAAGTTAGACTAGAGAGTTATCTACATGTTTTTGGGGGCTCTCTTTGGCATTTACAGTGCTGCACGTCAATGTTCACGAACTCCTGGATTGATAATTAAATGTTGGTCCATTAATATGCCCTATACTACACCCAACGGGGAGGAAGGACAAGTGGAAGAGGCCTGATTAGATGTTATAATTGTGATTAGGAAGGCCATGTGGTGAGATAATTTCATTCACCATGAAGACCATAGAGTTCATATTGTCGAGGAAATACACACGCAACTGAAGACTTCCCTAAAATTATTGCTCAATGGGCGGAGCTAAACTAGGTGAAGGGAGCTAACTTAGTATGTTCAAAGCCCCAGGATCCTAGTCCTTCAATGAAACCTAATATCAATGTTGTCACAAGAGGAGGAAAGAGGATGAGAGTTGATATTAAAGCCTACGATCAACCAAATATTATAAAGTCTACATCTCCAAAGAAATCATATGATCGAAACCAACAAAAAAGAGTATTATAGGGATGCAACTGAACTCTTCTGTCGGTTAATGTACTGTTGTTCTATTCAACAATCCCCCATTTATTAATGATAGTAGTTAATATTACATTAATAAATGTGGACCCTTTAAAAAATCCATCCAAAAGACAAACTTAACATTTAGGCATTTCTTTTATTTTTGGAATAAAGAAAGATATCAATCAAACCCCATATTTTCAAAAGAACTACTAATTTCTTACCTTCCCACATAAAACATGATTAAGCATCATCAAAATACCTTTCTAACCCTCCAAATCAAGTAAAACAAATGACTGGAAGAGGACTCTATGCTCAAAACTATCATATTTCTGACATAAACTAAGTCCTTTAGCTTTTTCTTCAAAAGCTGAGTCTCACATCGCATATCGCCATTTATAAAGGACCCACCTTAAAAAGGTTATCTCGAAACATGAGAGATGTGAAATAGCGACGATGTTATAACCTTTATCGCATCGCATTTCGAGCATTCAAAGGAACACCGCAAACTTACCATCAACCGATATTGTGAAACATGATCAAGACCTAGACCCACTCCTTAAATGTATTACAAACAAATGTTTTAGGTCTGCCACTCATTAAAAAGGGTCTTTTACATAGAAAAACTAGAGAAGTAGCTACGTTTTGAAAATATAAATGAGTGGCTCGCATCTCGCAGGAAAAAAAAGAGAAGGTAAGAAAAGTGAAAAAGGAATAATGTGATTCAAAACCTCACCACCCAATAAGATTTCTTCCCAATTTACGATGCAGAAATTTAGGAGCATTAAAGATAAGGGATAAGGAAGCGCTAGTGGGCATTTAGTAAGATATAACTACATCTATGTGTGAAAATCCATTTAGTGTGATAAGATATATTCTTACATGTGTTCGAATAAAACTCCTTTTATCACCTTTATAAGTTATATGCATTATTTCATTTTACGTTCATTATCATCTTTGTGTGTCCGATAACTGGTTTTCTTCACTTTCAAGGAAAATCCACAAAGAAAATAGTTGAAAGCAATGGTGAAGAAAGGCAAGGTAGTCGTCTTCGAGAAGTTAGAAATGACTCCTCTATTTACAGATACTACATGCAACAGAGAGGGAGGAACCTCTGCATGCAAGGCCATGTATAATATACTGGAGGAAGAGAAACCAAGGGTTCTAGAAATGAAGGTTACAGTTGATGGACATGATTCATTAGATTATTCCATGCTTGAGACAACATGCTCATTTTTGCACCACATAGCCATGCGCCTGAAGATAATCCCTTATATCGACATGGTTAAATGGGTTATTGATGAAGTTGACATCTCTGATAGAGAATTCAAGACAAGAAGCCAAGAGGTTATGGGATCTTTTACCCCAAACAACCTATGGCTTATGTACCGCCTACTAGAGCCACAAGTCATTTACAATAGTCAGTTCATCGAGAAGTTTTCCAAATAGAAGGACGACCTAGCATACTGCACCTGAACCTGGTCAAATAATGAGGACAAAATCAAGAAGAACAAAAATGATATGTACACTACTTCGTCTATTTGTCCCCCTCATAGTTTTGTAGCAGCCATGCTATGTAGACTATTTGGCATACCCGATAGTACTAAATTCTCCCCAGAGTGGTTGCCATTAATAGATGCAGCCATTAATTCAAATATAATGAATTGGGCACAAATTTTGTCTGAAAATTTAACAAGAACAATAATTGAGTATAGAAGGAAAAGAAGTGTTGCTTCGAGGATTTACCCTCCATTTTTTATGAGTGCCTATGTAATGGATGCAATTTGTTTTGGTTCAAAATTCCCTATCATGGGATGGAAGTGGACTATTCAAAATCCACTTCCCATTCACATATACCATAATGACATGTGGGAATCCAGATTTCAACCACATTTTTTCAAAATTTGTCATGGAGTTATGCTCCCTATTCACAAGCGGCTTAACCAAGATGCCCCCAGGTTTTCCCAAGAAGCTAAAGTAGATATCTTTCCAGTGGCTAGATGGTTTGGGGAGGAGACATTTACGTATATCAGGGTATTTGGAAACATCACCTCCCCCCATGTCCTCCCATACTATGTTCCAAACAAATTGATGGCTATAGAGATAGCCTATCAAATAGCTAGTGAGGGACGGATGAGCAGGACATTAAAGGAATAAAAAAAGGCCATCTGGCCTACATTCCCTTTACAGTGTGGAGCATTTGTATTACACGACCTAGGGCATGCATTTAAAGAAGCATAGAATATGTTATCTCTACAATTAACTAAATTCCCTAGAAGGCAATATGACCCGTTCGACACTGTCAAAGCTTTTACCACTATGGTAAAAATAAAAGTATTTAGTAATGAGGAAGATGCCTTTGATGACATCTTTTTGCAGAAAACACCTTCACAGAGGTGAAGCATATGACACAATTACTTTTTAACCATGAAGATCTTGAGAACCTTTACAACTATAGTGAAAGGAGGCTACCAAAGGTCCCATTGGACCATTTATTGATTGAACTAATAAGGGAGCCTACTCCTAGCGTAAGTATAGAAGGTGACTCCAAAGAAAATTCTAAAACCGATTTTGGAGTAGATTCCGAAGAGAAATCTACTAGGGAATTAGATAAGTCATCACAAAATGGGATAAGCAGAAGCAGGGAGTTAGTAAAGGATACAACCCAATCTACACATAAGATAGCTGAAGAAACTTCAGCCAGCAAACAGGCTGAAATCCATGCCACCTCCACACAACCAATAAAACCCCTGGTAATTGATTTAGAGAAATAACGGGACAATTTTAATAAAAGGCTCACCGCAGAGGAACAAACGCCAGAGTTGCAAACTCCACAATAGAAAACAACTCAGGAAATTACAACAGAGGAGACTATAAATACTCAAGAGGTAGAACACATCCCTGTTACCCCCACCTATAAAATTGTTTTGAGAATAGAGGAGATTCCCCCTCTAGATGTGTTTTATAGCCCAAACATAAGGCCATTGTTAAAAGACAAAGGAAGAAAAGGAATTTGGACTCTACAGCTACTATTATCCCTGATAAGGAACCGATGGATGTTCTCTAGAAAGACTCACCCGTCGACCCATCCACCAATATTACTAGACTCTCATAGTTTATAGGTGCCCACACTACAACGACCATGGACAAAGCAACATAGGTGAAAATGTTGCTTAAATAAAAAGAAGATAAAATTTTGTTGCTTGAATAACAATTACAACAAGTAAAATCTGACCAGCATCAAAGATATAGTTAGTTAAGCTACAACGGGAATTCGAGCAGATGCAAATAGAACATCAAACTAGCTTAGCAAAGAAGGAATCCCAAATATAGGTAATAACTAATCTACATAAAGATGATCCAAAAATTGATTAGTTTATTACCAAAGCACTCAACCTTAACTCCCAGCTGATGCACCAAAAATAATTATTATGCCAAAAGATTTTGCAATGGAACTCTTATTACGAAACAAGCGACAAATTGACAAGTCAAGTCGTGGAAATGAGACTTGAATATGATGAAATATTTAAAAATGTCTCCGACTTCATCACATGGCATAATATAGAAGATGGGAGAAAAACCAACTTGCCTAAACTAGAAGAGTCGCATAAAGAAATCTTATTTGCAAACTGGGATTCTCGGCTTAAAGAGGCAGAAAAGGCAACAACAGACGCAACTATAACAGCAAACAATGTCATAGAAAATGTCAATGGAAATTTACATAGCACCAACCTTGTAACAGAATCCATTCCAAGTTTTCTTCCTAATGCGAAATAGCTTGAACTACAAGTGGAAACAGGCAACAAAAGAAAAAGCAGAAGTAATAAGGAAAACAACTAGGTTAAACTGGGAAGCATAGTGGTGACATTTGATAAAACCTCACAGCCAGTGGATGACCCTGTGATGCCTAACCACTTCTACGGAGAAAATGGCACTAGCACTAACCGATGTCATATTTACTGGACAATTGAAATCTGAAGTTGGCCAACCAACATAGCTCAAGCCCATGATGGACATTTGCAATCTGAAGGATCAAATGCAGGATAACTAGTCACCATGTTCATTTCTATTTTGATTTTATTTTGCATAACTTCAGGAAGGTCATTTAAACCTCCTCAACTATTTTTGTAATAATCTATTTTTAGTTTTATAGTTTAAGTATTTAAACCCCTCTCATGCATTTAGATAGGGGTCCATAAATTTTATCAGAAACAATCTTCAAAACATGCACTTCTGTCCCTTTGAGGAAGTTCTAGTGAAATTAATGGAACAAGATTTATTTTTATCTAATTTAGCATCTTCTACTGAAATTGCACTTTTGTACTCTTAGATGGTGTTGAATGGATTGAAAGTAGATCAATATTGTTGAAGAACATGAGTAGGACGTATTATAAATGGTATTTTTATCTCGTAATTATTTTTACTTATGTATCAAGCGATGATTTCTTTTCAAGTTGTTTATGTATGAAAGTTCAAATCTTGATTGCCATTATTGCACTTATGTATGATGATGATCTATATTTTATGTTGAATAAATGAATAAACCTTATGTGATATATCTTTCAGAATCGTTTCGGCTAACTTTTTATACAAAATGATTATTGTTAAAATGAATTCATTTCTCATCGCAATTGGATGATCTTTATTATCCATTTCTTTCAGACATTATTGTAGATTACATACATCAATCTACTCCTGGGCATAGTTATAATTAGAAAGTGTTTAAATTAGGATAAAATGTATGTGATTATTAGTTTATATTAGATTACTTCTAACTTAAAAATTACTCCAAAACATCACATATCACCCCATTAGCACAATCATTAAATAGATTGGGAAACTGGTCCCATTATCCCCAATTGGAGCCACTACAAACAGAAAAGAAGCTACCAATGAAGGTCCAGACCAGGTGGTTTTCCCCATGTTGAAGCAATGATTTTCAAGGCTTCAACATTTTGGAACTAGAAGGAGGGCCTAACTATGAATGGCAAGTAAATCCAAATCAACAGGACATTCTAAGAGTAAAACTCCCTCACCATCACTTCCAACTTCTCGAAAGTCTTCCAAATCCCGTGATCCTAAGCGAGACGTTGCACATAAAATTATACAACCTGTTGTTGAAATCTCAAACAAGCCAGATCATTCTTCTTCCACTGAAGCCCCTTAAGTTAAATCTTTAATTCATAAATTATAGGGGATTTCACTATCTCAAGAAGAATCTGAGTTATCCCAAGATAGTGTTACCGCTCAGTTTACCCCATCTCAATGGGTTAACTGGAGCACAGAGTGAAAAGATCGGAATCCCTTTGTTTGAATTTCCTCTGCCAAGCTGTAAGAAAGTTAAGAAAACACCATCCAAATCTCACAACGAGGTTCTTTCATCATCTTCATTAATTCCATCTATACCATGATAAGATCAATCATCTGCCTTGCTACTCCAGATCGTGATTCACACAGGCACATGAACTACATCTTCCTCTACCCAATCACCTTCAACCACTGCTACCCCCTGCTCACCTACCAGCAATGGCATAGAATCCTCAAAGGCCATGGACAAACCCAAGAGCTTTTAGGATGGCTGGGCCTTTACATTAACTACCAGCGCATCTAGAGAAATGGTTTCCCAAATTCAATCATGATAATGGCCTATTAGTTAAGGAACACATAAACAATTTCATGTTGTCCATTAAATTGAATGAAGTAGTGGAAGAAGACGCAGTTGTAATATTATTCCCATATACTTTATAGGAAGCAGTAGGATCATGGTACTTTTCGTTACCATCAGGTTCTATTAATAGTTGCGATGATTTCCAAGAGCAATTTTTAACTAAATTTGGAGATGATAGATCTACAACTACCCTCATTAATGATCTCTCTGTTAGGTCCCTATAATACTAGTGATTACCCCATTACTATTGTAGTTGTATCCCTTATTAATATTGTTGTGCCCTTATTGTCCCCATATTGTTATTACTATGCCCCATAGAATCCCTCTATTGTTATTTTTGTGCCTTTATATTATTATTGTTAGGTCGGTTGGGTTATATTATGACTCCTTAGACTCCTATGTATAGAAAGGAGGTTTTGTCATTCGAATCATAAAAGAATCATTCATTTGTGTAATGTAAAGGAGGCTTCCCCCTCGAAGAGGCTGAATTCTAAGGCCTTGATTGATCTTTTCTATCTTTTGTGAGCTGGTTCCATAACATTTGGTATCAGAGCTTTGGATTCTAGGGTTTCACTGCTCCAAATAGGTCATCGTGGCGTTTTCACTATAATTTTTTTTTTGCAACGTTTCAGAAGCAAAAAAAAAAAACCCATTTGAGATGAAATTGCATTGAAACTCGATTCCGAATTTAAGAGCTTTGTGCACTATATTTCCGGAGATATGATTTGAGGAAGTTGGTATTTTTGCAGACTCCTGAATTACATTCCAAACAGGTGACCTGGGGAAAAGTGTCATAACTTTCTCTCTGTGCATCGGATTGAAATTTCATAAGAAGTTATAGAAAGAAAACAGACTGTAGTTTCTTTTATATAGTTTTTAGAGCCAAAGGTTGAAACAAGGACACATGGCATGTCATACAAGTTCGCTCTTATGAACTAGTCTATAATCAGGTCACTGTGGGAGATTTGGCATAAATCTTCCTTGAAGAATCCAATTGGGATCAGACTAGTGTCATTGGAAAGAGGACATAGAGGGATACTATAGGTGACAATTTTAGAACTAGATGATCCAAAATTATAGAGATACATCAGAGGCAATACCGAGCTCCTACAAAGTCAAGAAAGGTGTGCAGATTTTTTTAAATTTTTGCTTAAGCTTGGTTTGAAAAATTATTTTGAAGGAATTCAAAGGGCATAGTAGAGCATTATTATTTGTAACTGATGCCCCGAGGAAATAAAATGCAAACACCTAGTAAGCAATCTGAAAGCTCTAGCATGACTCATGAAGAAGAGGAAGAAATGCTAC
>APFE031172651.1:4435-15690 GCA_000404065.3 Pinus taeda | reverse complement strand
GCTAGTGAGGGAGGGATGAGAAAGACGCTAAAGGAATCAAAAAAGGCCATCTGGCCTACATTCCCTTTACAGTGTCGATCATTTGCATTACACGACCTAGGGCATGCATTTAAAGAAGCAGAGAATATGTTATCTCTATAATTACCTAAATTCCCTAGAAGGCAATATGACCTGCTCGACACTATAATTTGTTTTACCACTATGGTAAAAATAAAAGTATTCAATAATGAGGAAGATGCCTTTGATGATATCTTTTTGTAGAAAAACACCTTCACAGAGGTGAAGCATATGGCACAATTACTTTTTGATTGTGAAGATCTTGAAAACTTTTGCAGCTATTGGACCAATTATTGATTGAACCAATAAGGGAGCCTACTCCCAGTGTAATTATAGAAGGTGACTCCAAAGAAAATTCTAAAACCAATTCTAGAGCAGAATCCCAAGAGAAATCTACTATGGAATCGGAGAAGTCATCACAAAATGGGAAAAGCAGAAGCAAGGAGGTAGTAAAGGATACAACCTGATCTACACAAAAGATAATTGAAGAAACTTCATCCCGCAAACAAGATGAAATCCATGCTGCCTCCACACATCCAATAAAACCCATGGTAATTTATTTAGAGGAAGAATGGGAAAATTTTAATAAAAGGCTCAACACAGAGGAACAAATGCCAGAGTTGCAAGCTCCACAACAGAAAACAACTCAGGAAATTACATCAGAGGAGACTGTAAATACTCAAGAGGTAGAACACATTCCTGTTACCCCCACCTCTGAAATTATTTTGAGAATAGAGGAGTTTCCCCCTCTAGATGTGTTTTATAGCCCACAACATAAGGTCGTTGTTAGAAGACAAAGGAAGACAAGGAAGTTGTACTCTACAGCTGATATTACCCCTGATAATGAACCAATGGATGTTCTCTGGAAAGACTCACACATCTACTCGTCTACCAATCTTATTAGACTCTCATAGTTCGTAGGTGCCTACCCTATAACGAACATGGAAAAAGCAATAGAGGTGCAGATGTTTCTTAAAGAAAAAGAAGATAAAATTTTGTCGCTTGAACAACAATTACAGCAAGTAAAATCTGACCAGCAAGTAGAGATACAATTAGTTAAGCGACAAAGAGAATTCAAGCAGATGGAAATAGAACATCAAACCAGCTTAGAACATAAGGAAGCCCAAATATAGGGAATAACTGATTTACATAAAGATGATCCATTTATTACAGAAGTGCTCAATCTTAACTCCTAGTTGATGCACCGAAAAGTATTATTATGCCAAAAGATTTCGCAATGGAACTCTTATTGGGAAACAAGAGAGAAATTGACAAGTCAAGTCGTGGAAATGAGACTTGAATATGATGAAATCTTTAAAAAGGTCTCTGAATTCATCACATGGTAGAATACAGAAGATGGGAGAAAAGCTGAATTGCCTAAACTAGAAGAGTTGCATAAAGAAATCTTATTTCCAAACCGAGATTCTTGGCTTAAATAGGCAGAAAAGGAAACAACAAATGTAGCTGCAGTAGCAAACAGTGTCATAGAAAATGTCAATGAAAATTTGCATAGTGCCAAACTTGTAGTAGAATCCACTCTAGGTTTTCTTCGTAATGCAAAACAACTTGAACTATAGTGGAAACATGTAACATAAGAAAAAGTAGAAATAATAATGCAAACAACCAGGTTAAACTGGGAAGCATATTGGCGACATTTGGTAAAACCTCACAGCTAGTGGATGACCCTGCGATTCCTAACCACTTCTACAGAGAAAATGGCTCCCACATTGACCAATGCCATATTCACTGGATAGTTGAAAGCTGAAGTTGGCCAACAAACACATCTCAAGCCCATGATGGACATTTGCGACCTGAAGGATCAAATGCAAGATAACTAGTCACCATGTTCATTTCTATTTTGATTTTATTTTTCATAATTTGATGAAGGTCATTTAAACCTCCTTAACTATTTTTGTAATAATCTATTTTTTGTTTTATAGTTTAAGTATTTAAACCCCTCTCATGCATTTAGAGAGGGGTCCAGAAATTTTATCAAAAACAATCTTCAAAACATGCACTTTTGTCCCTTTGAGGAAGTTCTGGTGAAATTAATGGAACAAGATTTATTTTTATCTGATTTAGCATCTTCTACTGAAATTTTACTATTTTACTCTTAGATGGTATTGAATGGATTGAAAGTAGATCAATATTTCTAAAGCACATGAGTAGGGCGTATTATGAATGGTACGTTCGTTTATCTTGTAATTCCTTTTACTGATGTATTAAGCAATGATTTATTTTCAAGTTGTTTATGTATGAAAGTTCGAATCTTGATTGCCATTATTGCACTTCTGTATGATGATGATCTATATTTTATGTTGAATTCATGAATAATTCCTTATGTGATATATCTTTCACAATCATTTTGGCTAACTTTTTATACGAAACAATTATTGTTAAAATGAATTCATTTCTCATCACAATTGAATGATATTTATTATCAATTGCTTTCAGACATTATTGTAGATCGCATACATCAATTTACTCCCAGGCATAGTTATAATTAGATAGTGTTTAAATTAGGATAAAATGCATGTGATTATTAGTTTAGATTAGATTACTTCTAGCTTAAACATTACTCCAAAACATCACATATCACCCCATTAGCACAATCATTAAATATATTGGGAAACTAGTCCCATTATCCCCAGCCAGAGCCTCTACTCCAAATGTAAAAGTGGCTGCCAACCAAGGTCTTGACTCAGTGGTTTTCCCCCATGTTGAAGCAATGATTCTCAAGGCTTGAACATGTACTCACAGGGACCTTGCAATGAACAGTAGGAGAAAGTAAATTGACATCAGAAGAAACATTTCGTAGAATCTTCCCAACCTATAATGGATTTTTTAAAGTTATTCTTACATATTATGAATGATGAGTAGCTCACTGGCCAGTTGGAGAAGAGGTTGAAGACTATTGTTAAGGATGATGCATTCTCTAAGGAACTGATTTCTACAAATCTACTTGAGAGGCATTCTAGACATGTACGAAGGAATAAAAAGAGTTTTGGAAGGGAGTTTCGGGCATATGCTCAAATTATTGGGTTCCAAATCAGGAAATCCATGTTGTATTTGGGATCATATGTTAATATTTTGCCAAGAAATACTTGGGAAGCCTTTGGAAAACCCAAGTTTGTCTATTCCCCTATTTAGTTGTGGATGGAAAACTAGTACCACATTCTCCCTGTTGGAATATTGGAAGAAGTTGAGGTTAATAAATCCGATGTTAAAACTTATGCATATTTCGAGGTTATTGATATTATTGGGGACAAATACCCATATCCGAATTTATGGGCATTGACTTGGCTTTCGAGAATTATGCATTCATTGATTTAAAGCGGGAGACTATGACTTTCGAATTGGATGGTATGCGTGTTATACAAACTCTTAATCCATATTAGGGTCCAAGAGTTACTGAACTTGTGGATGATGTCGAATCCTCTAATTTAGTGGCCCAATTATATCAATTGAGTGTTGGAAAATGAGAAGATTACATTAACCCCATAGTTGTTGGCTCTATTAGATGGAGGAGTATCCAAAGTACTAAAGTTAAATATGAAGTTGAAATGGAATATTAGCAATAGGACGTTCATGAACTCCACTCTCGACATTGTGCTATTGTTTGATGTATCTGTTGGATTGGTATTGAGATACGCAAGTATCCTATTTTTAATGGTACTAATTCTATTGTAAATTTTATTAAATAAATTAACACTTGCATAGAATAATGTCAGAATATCCTTGTAATGAGTGTTTCTTTGCAAGCTACTTTGACAAGGTGGTGGGAAACACACCAGGATCAGCTACAAGAATGGAGCACTATTAAGGTTGTTTTGTTATATCGATTTTCTCCTCCAAACAAGCTTTTGAGCAACATTCCTATTTATAATGGTCATACTTATCCACAATACCATGTTGCATATTGTTCTTCTATATGGAAGGTTGATGGTCTAGCAGTTGAAATGTGGCCACATCTAATTATTCATTCTTTGGGAAATATTCTGCAAGCTTGGAATTTGCAGGAGGAGCCAAAATGTCAGACAACAAATTGGGTTGTATAGAAAAATCAATTCTATAGAGACTTTTATTTTTATGATGTTGATGAGAATATGGAACGAGTTCTTAAATCTATTAGAGGTGTCTTGTTTTTAGGAGAGGATGCATTAGTAGAATGCAAGAGGTATGGAGACTTTGTGCACCATTATGAATTAGAATTTCATGAAGCTGTTGTTTGTGGTAAAGTTAACAAAGACCTGGATGATGACTTAGAGGAGTTAAGGCACCTATGTTTCAAAGAGTCAGAAGGGGAACAAAAAATTAAATAGGATCTTGTTTGTGATGCTCTGCACCTACAATTACTTAAATTGAAGAATATGAATATTGGGGCCGAAGAGAAACCAAATATTGCATCTATTGGGGACAACTGGGATGATCAAACCATGCGGGAAATATTCGACCTTGCTAAAGAATATGAGTATCTCTTCCCATGTTCCATCTAAAAATTGAAGGAAATTAAAGGCAAACTAGGAGAAATGAAAATTGCACTAAAGCCAGATGCAAAACCTGTGAAGCACCAACCTTACAGGTTGAATTTGCAAGTCAAGGAGAAGGTTAAGAAGGAAATCGATAAAATGTTAGTCATTGGTGTTATATTCCACATTGATGAAGTTGAATGGATAAGTCCCATTGTCATCCAAGATAATAAGGATTCAAATGAAAGCCAAGTGTGTGTTTATTATTGTAGTCTCAATAATGCATATGTGCATGATCCATTTCCAACCCCTTTCAGTGATGAAGTCTTGCACAATGTTGGGGGAAATGAAATGTATTCCTTTACTAATGGGTTCTTGGAATATCATCAAGTATGCATTGCAGAAGAAGATAATATGAATACCACATTCACCACTAAATGGGGGTCACATGCATATAATGTTATTCGCTTTGGGTTGAAGAATTCTCCAACTATCTTCTCTCATATTGTTATTGTTGCTTACCATGAATATATACACACGTTCTTGGAAGTTTACATGGACAATTTGAATGTTTACAATTTTCTCAAGAATTACCCTACCTTGTTGAGGGTTATGTTTGATAGGTGCAAGAAACTTTAAATATCATTGAACCTAAAGAAATGCATTTTTGTTGAGCCTTTTGGAACACTATTGGGGCATATTATTTGCAAGCAGGGAGTTTATGTGGATCCTACTAAAGTTGCATTGATATTAAATATGATGTTGTCCACCTTGGTTCAATAGTTCAATTCTACTCTAGGACATACTGGTTATTATCATAGATTCATATGAAATAATTCTTCCATTACAGCCCCACTAGAGAAGCTCCTTAAGAAATTTGAGCATTTTGTGTGGTCTACTGAATGTAATACTACATTTGATACATTGAAAGAGAATCTTGCAGGTGCACTGATTTTAGTCTATCCTGACTCGAATAAGTAATTCCATATCCATGTTGATGCATTGGATATCACTTTGGGCACTATCTTGATGCAACCAATTGAAGGAAACATGGACCACCCTATCTATTTCACAAGAAGAAAACTTTCTAATGTAGAGAGGAACTATACCACCACAAAATGAGAAGCCTTAGAGATGGTATATTCTCTCTAGAATTTTTTACATTGTTTGTTGGAAGGTCCATTTAAGTTTTTACAGAACACTCACCATTGAATACTTAGTTAATAAGCTCATGCTCAAAGGAAGAATTTTTCAGTGGTTGTTGTTGTTTCAAGAATTCACATTTGAAGTCATTGTCAAGCCATGAATCTCAAATGTGGGGCTAGATAATTTATCTAGATTGGAGTGAAGAGAGTCAGCAGGGCTGATCGATGATGAGTTATTATATGCTCATTTGTTCCACATTGGAGTTGTCCCTAACTATTTAGAAGATATTTCTACCTTTATTTCTATAGGCTAGTGCCCGTCTGATTACACTACGGTGCAGAAAACACATTTAGTCGTTTGAGGAGTAGACTACTAATTGATTGCATGGAAGTTATATAAAATGGTGCTTGATCAAGTTTTACATCGTTATATCCTTGATCATGAACATGAGGGAATATTGTGGGAATTTCATGTTGGATTTGTAAGGGGAAATGTTGGAGGTAAATCTATTGCTTGAAAGGGCTTACAAGCTAGTATTTGGTGGCCAACTCTTTTCAAGGGTGTGAAGGATTATGGAAATAATTTTGAAGCATTTAATAAAATTTTGGAGAGGGGACTTACTAAGATATGTTTCACAAATCGAGATGATTGGGATGACAAGGTTCCTTCTACTTTATGGGCCTACAAAACCACTATCAAGAAGTTGAATATGTATACCCCTTTTGAAATAGTTTATGGTAGGGAAGTTGTTGTTCCTGCTTAGTTTATTGTTCCAAATATTTTCATCTCTCATGCAACTAGAATGTCAGAGGATGAATCTATTCCTGATAGAGTAAATGAGCTGTTGCAATTGGAAAAATCCCTGTTCCTTGCCTATTTTCATCAGATAGTTGAAAATGAGCACCAGAAGGTTTGGCATGATCATGACATCAAGAAGTCCTTCTTTGTGGGTGACCAAGTATTACTTTATGATAGAAAGTATAAAAAACATCCTGGTAAGCTCCAAATGTATTGCCTTGGTCCTTTTTATGTTGTAGATATTAAAGGCTCTGGTGTTGTTTGGCTTGTTTAGTTAGATCGTACTCTTTTTTCTGGATGGGTGAATGGTGCTTGCTTGAAGCCCTACTTTTTTGGTTCCATTTTCAATTAAACTTATCTCTCCTTGTGAGAGTAGTAGGTAGGAGTTAGGATAGTTGTGTCAATAGCAAACTTTTTTCTATTTGGTAGTTTGTAGGTTTTGTATTTTCCACAAGTGTCTTCCATTTTCAGTCGTGACCTAATGAAACCAATTGTGGTCAGGGAGATTTTTTTGTATCTTGTCTTGTCATAGTCATTAATTCTTTTCATGTCTGTCAGTTTTCCCAATCATGCTAGAGTTAGTTACCAAATGTACATATCAATTCCAGATAATATTTAATTCTACCCTTAGATTTTCTATT
Source organism: Pinus taeda (assembly GCA_000404065.3). NCBI lineage: Eukaryota > Viridiplantae > Streptophyta > Pinopsida > Pinales > Pinaceae > Pinus > Pinus taeda. The sequence continues at coordinate 8,579 of APFE031172651.1, read as the reverse complement.
ACGTCACCACATCCATCGGTATGTGTTAGGATTACTTGTCATTAATTCAAAAGTTAAGTTGCATTTCCCATGCCTAATAACTAAGTCCCCTTCCCTGTAGATTTCGCTATATCTTCCCGCTTGTTTTTTTCATCCTCATCTTTTCCCATCATGCATTCTTAGTTTCCACTCTAGCTCCACTACTGCCCACCCCTGGACCTTATTTTCCTTATTGTCATTTGGTCTGATTTGTGTACACACTTCACCTTGTAAACATGGTTCACTCAGCTAAACCTGCTCTCAATCTATACCCTATCAATTCTCGTATCCACTATCAAGATGATCTATTGGGAAAGTATGATAAGTCCCTTCGTGTAGATAATGAATTGTCTAATTCCACCATGTTCCCTACACTTTATAATGATCCTTCTATAGAGCCAAATACCTATCCCAATGCTCGTTCCACCATGAAAGTCATAAATTTTTTTTCTGTCAATTAAAGCAACCCACCCTTCTCCTTTTGTGAGACTTACCTATGTTTGGAAAAACTGGTGATATAATGTGTGGTACAAATTTCTTTATTAGCTGGATTCATGGTAGTTCTCTTTGGTTGGTCCATTTTGTAGCCTCTACAACAAACAACCCAAAAATTTGGGGGGCATATCCAAAATTCCCCCCCCCCCATTCTACTTGTTATGGGCTATTAGGGTTTTGATAAGGTTTTCAACTAGTTACTCTCCCCGTGGCCCTTCCTATCAAACCCTGTTGATGTACCCATTCATGCTTCACGTATTGGATTCACACATTACGTGTTGTTTAATATATTGTCCTTATGAATTCATTAGGGTTTTGAAGGTTTGTTGCTTCATTGATGCGTTAAGGGTCTCCCATGATTTTGAAACTTTTCTTTCCATGATGTGCATCACAATTAGTAGAGGCCCTATGTGTGGATGAGCATGGACTAAATTTGTCTTTCCTTATGATTGACCATATTAGGGTTTAGGAGAAAACCTAAATTGTTGAAATGAAGGTTCCCTCTGAGGGTGCATTCCCATCAACATTGCAGGGCATCATGGAATAAATTATTACATGTCATATGACCTTAGGTTCATGATTGGTTCCCCATATCAACATGTGCATTAGAGTTTGTGACAAGGCTCTTGTTTCCATGTATATTCGAAGCCCTGGATCATTTTAATCAATATTCCAATTGTGCTTCACATTTACATGGTCATAAATGTTTTAAGGAACTTTCTCTATGAGTGCATAATCCCCTTGGCCATTATGTAATATAAAAATCAACTGTAATTGATAGATCCTTGTAAGCATCTAAATTTTGAGTTCGCCTCCAAACTTAAGCATGATTTTATCAACCAATATAATTTATAACATATTGGTTTGGATCACTTATTATTTAGGGTCCTCAAATGAATTATTTTTATTTACTCATTTGTTTTCACATGAAAATATCACTATTGTAGACTAACTTATTTTCATCTCGTCTTCTTTTCGAGAAATTGGTTGAAGATGACATCGAGATATAGTGAACTATGATACATTTAATTCAAGTAGTCCCTTGACATGACACCGCTAAGATGCTCTGATGTCAGAGGTTGTAATTTTCCATACAGACCTCATATACTCTTTTAAGGAGTTTAAGGAAAAAAGGGAAAATATGAGACAAAACACTCATTAATGCATGGAAATTATTTAATACATGGCATGATGGATATTTAAAATTAATATATGGGCTATCATTTTGGGTTAGAACCATCATAATGCACCTAGAATTCCTATGGGAGGATTCTTTGTTTAGAAGGACTAAAATCCATAAAAGGACAACACACACTCCATAGCGATGCATGGGGGCATAAATAAAAAGGGTATGGAATGTATGACTAAAGGTTGCCATGGGAGAGTGAGAATCACGTGCCATCAAAGATAGGTGTCAAATAGTATTTTTAAAGGAAATTATGATGGAAACCCATTCTAGTCTCTAACATGAGCACACTTTAAAAAATGATTTTAATTTATACAAATTGTAAAACTATTTTTGGATCATGAGATAACAATGGGCATTAAACGAGACCACTCCATGAGGAGAAGAATTGGCAACAGAGTTCTGTATTTACCATCTATGGTGAATTTGAAAGTTGACCACCCTAATTTTGATATAGATAATATGCAAAAAAAATCTCTATCATAAATTGTTATAAAGCTTGGCGAGTGGATGGAAGTAGAATGTGAATGTAGTAGCATAGTAGAAGTGTGCAGGTTGCAGAGTGATACTTTTAAGGGTCATTCCATTTATTCAAGCTTCAACAACCTCTACACAAAGCATAAAGGTTGTTTCATACCATGGGCACATCAATTCCTGAAACCTGATAATGCGATGTGCATTGAAGCTCATATGAGATGATTAAGAACGTAGAGGATGGGGCCCTTGACAACCAGTGTTGTTTTGAGATTCAAGGCTAATTATGGACTAACATCTTCCAATATAGTTCATGTATCTACACCAGAGGTCTACAGTGTGGTTGGGCAAGGTTGCATATATCACTCCCAACCCATAACACTCTCAAGTTAAAAGTGATCTGGCTAGAATTAATATTTCTTGACCTACATAACTGAAAATTCACAACCTTTTCATTGGTCTCCAAGTCATAGTGAAAATATTCACCCAGTCACACAAACTTTGCAACCTTCGATAGCCCCTTACAACTGGAGAATGCGACCCATTTCACTGTGTGTCCATGCGACCCCTTCACAATTGCATTTTAAAATACAACAAGCCACTGAAAGTGTTGTTGGCATTATGATTCTGGTATGGCTCTATGATACAGGTATTGTAATTGATGGCAACTCAATCAAGTGGAAATGGTTTGTTCAGCCAAAATAAAGAAAATAAGGGGTTCGCAGGTATACAGGTCAAAAGGCACTGACCCGCAGGTACGCCATTCAGAAAGTTGCGGTCATGTACGCAGGTTGTCCGAACAGAAGGTGCGGACCCCAATGCACACACTTCCATGCAGTAAAAGCACATTCACGTGGGGTTTCTTATGTTTGGCCCGTGGTATTTAGCCCGTTGTTATTGATCCTATGGTTTTGGCCCATGGTATAGGATCTATTTTAGCCCCGGTTTGGATCCCTTGTATTGGTTATTGATGGTTTTGTCCCATGGTGTGAATAAGGGCTTGACTATAAATAGGGAAGAAGATCACTTGGCTGATTGATCTTTTCAATTGAATATCTTAAGATCTGAAATATTGGGTTGTCAATGTAAAATGCTTGATCTAAATCAAAGTAAATTTGAAGGTGAATCTATGAAGTCGTGATCTCTCAGGTGCATGAACAGATCTCTGGATCTGACTGACTGTGGCAAATTGGTGTACTGAAAATTTGGCCCTAACCAGAAGTCCGCAGGCGATCCTAAGGAGCAATGCGTGGGTATGCACCGCAGTCAAAGGCGCAGTGCATGGGTACACATCGCAGCCAAAGGTACAGTGCGTGGGTATGCAACGCAGCCAAAGGTACAGTTCGGGGTACGCAGCGCAGGAGAGGGCACTAGTGCGGGGCACACGCAGCGCATAAAAGGACGAAGTGTGAGGTACGCAGGCAAGAAGAAGGCACAATGTGGGTCTACGCAAAACGTCAGAAGTGAAGGTGTGGATCTGAAGAAAAGTTCGCAGAGCAGAAGAACAACCAGTGCAGATCTGCGCAGTTCAGTCTCAGAAGAGCTGCGGATATACGCATGCCACTGTTGGTGAAGTTGTGGTCTTATCTTGAAACAATTGTTGATTGTCTTTTATCTGTTGCAGCAAAGTTCTGGGTTTAGATTTCTGGTATTCTTTTCTGTTTACAGCATTCTGAAGAGTGGGTGATTCATTGGTTTATTGTATAAGGAGATTGGGTGATGTTCATGTACTTGATGATTATTTGATGTTCATGGATCCAGTTTGAAAATTAATGAAACGTGGTCCTTAAAGAAGTAAAGGGGATTGTAGCTCCCTTCCAGGAGAAATTGGAAAACGAGAGAGAGTTGTAGCTCTCTGCAGGTTGCAACCTACGTACTGGTAAAGGACTGCACCAGTACAAAATCATTGTAAAAGAAGTTTCTAATTGAAAGAAGATAGAGACATATTGCAGCAGGTGTTTCACCACTTGG
>APFE031172600.1:3461-48447 GCA_000404065.3 Pinus taeda | reverse complement strand
ATTAAATAAAGACAAAAAAATAGTAACTAATAGAAATAGAGGTTACTAAAGAACCCATAATAAAATTCAGCCCATCACTTTACAAATAAATACATTTAAATAATAATAATAAAATGAATTCCTAATATAGGTTATAATTTTTTGGTAAAAAAAACTAATACCCAATAAAAAACAAAATTGAATGAGTTATATCATGACTGCTGAAACGTAACCAGAAGTGAATAAGAGAAACCTAACTAGTCTGTTTACCATTTGATGCAGTTAAATCAAAAGAGAAATTGGGTTTGTAATATTGAAATTATATTTGTAATATTTTTTGAGAAATTATATTTATAATATTTTTACATCTCGACTCCTTGGTGCCTAAGCATTTCCAAGCACCAACAACTATAATTACAAAATCCGGCAGAAGATCCTCTCTCCGCAATTTTTGAAGAACACAAAACCCTCCATATAGTGGCTTAATGAGTTCAACCGATCAAAGAGAGTAGGTTAGAATGTCCAACAATTTCACCTGAATTTTAATGAGAGCGTTATACAATTGCTTGACTTTACTGTCCAGCGCAGCAATCCCTTCATCAAAATCTGCCACGCATTTCTTCAGTGCGTCCACTAACTCTTTCACCTCTGCGTGCTCACAGATCGCCTTCTTCTGCTTGTCGGCCAATAAAATACGATACAACTTCCTTACTAAAACATCTGCATTTTCCCATTCATGCAATACGCAACGGGAGGTTTTACACCTGCTGTAGAGATTCCTGACCATTTCAAACGAACTGCGGAGGCAGGAACTGCGCCCTGCGAGCATGCGGTTATTACCTCGTCCGTGAAGAGATGGCCTCGGCATCTCGACCGACAGGGCCTTGGCAACTGTTTTAAGCACGGAAGCGGTGCACTCATTGAGATTTTGCATATCCTCTGATAAAGCATCCTCCGATCTACTGACGCCCAAATAACTTGAGGAGGCTATAACCTCTTCAATATGAACCATTCCTCTCCATCTGGAAGTAGAAGGATTGCATTTGGCATTTACATTGGTGATGGCACCTCTGCAGTCGGCCAAACTTTTAGTTGCTTTTACAAGCGACGCCTGACTCATCTTGCTGATGTCCATCCCTGCACGATCCACAGAGTGAGTAGCGCTCTGAAGCAACATCTGGTATTGTTTCACGTCCGCAATGTTATCGCTAACGCCATTGCACATATCAAGGATCTTAACTATGTCTTCCAGGGCGTTGTTAACCCACTTGGAATTGGAATTAGCGATAGAATGAATGTTGGAATATGCGGAGAGAATGGCATCCAGAGAGCCAGTGAAACCTTGCGCGGAATGATTGCTTAAATGATCAGCAGACTCGAGGGCTCCCACGGAGTTCTGATCTTCATCTGCAACATTAAGAAAGGGGTGGACTCTCTTTGCATAGCTCTTTCGCAGTGCCCTTACAAGAGCGAATGGAGCCATTCTTGTAATTCTAGTCTATTGGCTGCCAGGGAAACCCCTGAAATCGATGGATGGATGGAGATCAGAACAGAAAGGAAGGGAGAATTATAAATATCAATGGATATATGAATACATGCGAAGCCTTGTCAAAACGCGCATGGGTTTCATATACACAATTATTGTGATTCCTATTTTTTTTAAAGATATGGAGTGTCGATTTGTTTAGCGACACCGAGAGACATGTGATTAAATAAAGTATGGGTTCGTAGGGGAATCTCCATGCAATTACATGCTGCCTGTCAGATGTTCTGGAACTCCACCACAAGCAGCATTCGATGTCGTGATGTTCCTCCACATATTGGGAGCAAAGCCTATAAGTCAAAATAATCTATCCAGCAGGGAACTGTCTACCATCGATGTAAGAAGATGACAAACCTATATAAAGAATTGGATCTGTTTCTATCGGAATGTTATGGAATATTGTTTATAATAGAAAATATAAAAAATATTTCAAAATATGAATAACCCGTTTACTGGTGCATTTAATATGGGCATGCTATTGAGCTCTACACCAAAACATCCATGGCAGTGTCAGGCAAACTTTCTCCTCATATTTGCGTTTTATTACAAACTTTGGTGAGCAATTAAGAGTATAAGCTGTGTTTTCGGCTTTGGCTATTTTTAAGTTAATTGCAGATTTTTAGAATATTAGAGAACTAGATAAACATAAATGCGGTCAAAAAATTAATGATACTCTATCCATCAGATTCGGAATATTCTCGAAATCTACAATCCACTTAACCTCGTGGAATTCATTAACCTCCACTGCAATGAGATTGTGTATATAGAATAATATAGATTTTTTAATCGAAAAGATAACAGCTATTGTCCCCAAACATGGAAGATTTATTAAAAAGGTCTTCGAGATTGTGTATATTGAGTAATATAGATTTTTTAATCGAAAAGATAAAAGCTATCGTCCCCAAACATGGAAGATTTATTAAAAAGGTTTGTTCGCTCATTGGAGCAAACATGACACAACAGCACAAGAAGTTTTTTAGGTGGCCCACATGCGTTTAGATTGAAAAAACATTTAAATTGGTTGACTAAAATTAGATCATTATTTATACTCCGAGTGAAAATTTTATAAAGGCCTTTCGTAGACAAATCTCTTCATAGCTTTCCTGTTCAGAAGCGTGCACCGATGTTAAATATCTGATTACACAAGGACATTTTGCGGACAAATCTCTTCATGTTTAAGTATAGAGGGTTTACCACCGATGTTAAATATCTCATTACACAAGGGCATTTTGCGAACAAATCTCTTCATATTTAAGTATAGAGGGTTTACGCAGTGTATTATATTAGATTCATTTTTGGGATTCAACTGCGTTAAGTAAAGTCTTCACTCGTATGACCATGTTCCAATGAGAGGTAGTCGTAAGTGACTAATTTCTGCATGATTTGAATAGTTCACTTTAGCACTTCATTGCATCTGTGTGATGCTCAAAGGGGTGAAGAAGTGGGGATTGAAACTGGTGAAATAAATCACATAGCGTCAATCATCACTTCCGGGGCTTGCACCCAGTAACTAGGACTTCCCAGGAGGTCACCCATCCCAAATCGCTTCTGGCTCAAGCGCGCTTAACTGTGGATTTTTTCCCCACAATCAAGCCCACTTAGCTTGCTACCCCATTTGCAAAATCTTAGCAAGTATTGTGCCTCATGAACCATTCAAGTGGAGATCCCTTCACTCTTTTTGAATTTAAGTATAGGGGGTTTACGTATTGCATTATATTAGATTCATTTTTTGGGATTCAATTGCGTTAAATAAGTCATTCACGTATGACCATTTCCATGAGAGGTAGTCGTAAGTGACTAATTTCTCATGATTTGAATAGTTCACTTACCACTCATTGCATCGGATGATGCTCACAGGGGTGAAGAAGTGGGATTGAAACTGGTGAAATAAATCACATAGCGTCAATCATCACTTCCGGGGCTTGCACCCGGTAACCAAGACTTCCCAGGAGGTCACCCATTCCAAATCGCCTCTGGCTCCAGCGCGCTTAACTGTGGAGTTTTTCCCCGCAATCAAGCCCACTTAGCTTGCTACCCCATTTGCAAAACCTTAGCAAGTATTGTGCCTCATGAACCATTCACGTAGAGATCCCTTCACTCTTTTTGAATTTAAGTATAGGGGGTTTACGCATTGCATTATATTAGATTCATTTTTGGGATTCAACTGCGTTAAGTAAGTCATTCACGTATGACCATTTCCATGAGAGGTAGTCATAAGTGACTAATTTCTCATGATTTGAATAGTTCACTTAGCACTCATGGCATCAGGTGATGCTCATAGGGGTGAAGAAGTGGGATTGAAACTGTTGAAATAAATCACATAGCGTCAATCATCACTTCCGGGGCTTGCACCCGGTAACCAAGACTTCCCAGGAGGTCACCCATTCCAAATCGCCTCTGGCTCCAGCGCGCTTAACTGTGGAGTTTTTCCCCGCAATCAAGCCCACTTAGCTTGCTACCCCATTTGCAAAACCTTAGCAAGTATTGTGCCTCATGAACCATTCAAGTAGAGATCCCTTCACTCTTTTTGAATTTCAGTATAGGGAGTTTACGCAGTGCATTATATAAGATTGTGGGGAAAAACTCCACAGTTAAGCGTGCTTGAGCCAGAGGCGATCTGGAATGGGTGACCTCCTGGGAAGTCTTGGTTACCAAGTGCAAGCCCCAAAAGTGATGATTGACGCTATGTGATTTATTTCACCAGTTTCAATCCCACTTCTTCACCCCTTTGAGCATCACCCGATGCAATGAGTGCTAAGTGCACTATTCAAATCATGAGAGATGAGTGCTAAGTGAACTATTCAAATCATGAGAAATTAGTCACTTAAGACTACCTCTCATAGAAATGCAATTAGTGCTAAGTGAACTATTCAAATCATGATAAATTAGTCACTTAAGACTACCTCTCATAGAAATGGTCATACGTGAATGACTTACTTAACGCAGTTGAATCCTAAAAACAAATCTCTTCATAGTTCTCTACTAATTAATTTGTTTTCTTTCATTCACTTCTCTGTTCAGAAACGTGCACAAAGGTTAAATATCTCACTATACAAAAGGCCTGACAAATCTCTTCAGAGTTTTCTCCTAATTAATTTATTTTCTTTCATTTACTTCCACGTTCAGAAAGGTGTGCCAATGGTTAAAAATCTCTCTGAACAAAAGCCTTTTGCAGAGACATCTCTTCATAGTTTTCTCGTAATTGATTTATTTTCTTTTATTTACTTCTATGCTCAGAAACGTCGACGAGATGTTAAATATCTCTCTTTACAGCCCTTCACACTGACGTTTCATTGTGAATTACTGATTCAAGCGTGTCCTTCTTGAGTGAATCCGTAGAGCTGTCGGTGTTGTTCAGTAGGTCAAAATTTATTGGAAAAATTTCTCTCCAAAGAGCTCGTGAAGGCTAGGTTGATAATATCTTTTTTAAATGGAAGCTATAAATTGGTGAAAGTTATAAGGTTTCATTAAAGGGGTTTGGTTTGTAACTTTGTATTAAGTTATGGATAATGAGCGACAATGTAGAGTTCAGAACATCATGCATGATGTTATTCAAGTTAGGGATAGTAATTAGGTAAAATTTAAAAAAAAAATAATAAAAAAAATTGTTTATTTTATGTATGGTGTTATGGCATCATTAATATCATATTCAAAATGTTGAAATATTATTTTCAACTGCAGGGGCAGTCCTTTGCCATACCCCTGTACTGTTGAATCCAGTGCCATACCTTTGCATTGATGATTTTGCCATTAAATAGCTGCAGCTCTGGTCCTTTCCTGAATCAGCCATTACACAGCAATTTATTACGAAATGGTGGTCACTCATGGAATGATGGTAATTTATTGCAGTGGTTGGTAAATGTAGGTAGGATTTAAATATTTTTTTTTTTTTTTAATTCACAGATGTAGTTTTGTTCTTATGACACAAGAAATATGTTAAGTTCATTTTTCTGTTGAATCTGATAATGTAATGTAAACACAACAGTGTGTGTAAGAATTTTTGAACAGAGATAGAGTTCTCTCTGTAATGCACAGCATTGCAGAAGTTTTTTTTTTTAATGTACGCAACAGCGTGAATGTATGAATGAAATTTACAGACAACAGTGTAAAAATGTTTCAACGAAGAAACAGAGTGTTTACAGCAACGTTCAGAACAGAAACAGAGTGTTACAGCAGCGTTAATTCTGAGCAGAAACAGAGTGTTTTGTAGATGCATAGGAGTGCAGAAACAACAGTGCAAAGTGCAGACACAACAATGAAAAATAGCGTGTTGACTTTTTTTGGAGGAGACAGAGTATTTTGTTTTCTGTAATGTACAGCAGTGCAGACACAATAATGCAAATTCTGTTTACAGCATGAAGTTTTTTGAAGTTTCTGAACTGTCTTTAAAGTAGCCTTGTAGAAATCCCTCTGTTAGAGGAAGTATTGTAAATGAATACAATTTCCCTTCTGTTGTGCACTGTTGAAATTCAGTTTTAAAAAAAAAAAAAATTGTGTTGCTGCAACACCAAACTGTGTTGCTGAAACACCATTTCCAGAAAACAATTTTCAGTTTTCCGAGTCAAAAACAGAGTGTTAAAACAGAGAATTTTTTTTACTGTCTATTATGGAATTATCATAAATTCCAAACATGGTATCAGAGCCAGTCTAGGATCTTTGAAGTGTCAATGAAGCTGAAGAAAGGGTTTATTGCGGTAGCAGCTTCGCCAGCAGGGTGGAGACTCAGCCAAGAAAGAATCCAAGTCAAGTATTGAAAGAATGGCCAGCGCCAGCGCGGGTATGTTTAATACCCAACTCCCACAGTTCAATGGGAAAAACTATGACTATTGGGCCATAACCATGAAGGCTGTATTTGCCTCACAAGATTTATGGGAATTTGTTGAATATGGATTTGAAGAGCCAGCAAATGAAGAAGAGTTTAATGGATTAACTCAGGCAGAAAAAAAGATGTTGAAGAGAAATAAGAAGAAGGATTCAAAAGCCCTTGTATTCTTATATCAAGCAGTGCATGAGAGTGTGTTTCCAAGGATAGCAGCAGCCAAGACATCCAGAGAAGCATGGCAAACTCTCAATACAACCTATCAAGGCATGGAGAGAGTGAAGACAGCAAAACTACAGTTGTTGAGGAAAGATTTTGAGAACCTGCGCATGAAGGAGTCAGACAACATTGACTCATTTTTCACACAAGCAATTGGTTTGGTCACACATATAAGGTATCATGGAGAAACTCTTGAAGAAAGGAGGATTGTGGAGAAACTATTGAGGGTCCTACCCTCAAAGTTTGATGTGATTGTCACGACCATAGAAGAGACAAAGGATCTCTCAAACTTTTCAGTTGATGAACTCCATGCATCACTGATAACACATGAGCAGAGGTTGAGTAGAAAGAAATGAAAACTCATCTCTAGAGCAAGCCTTCAAGACCCAGATGTCCTTTGGAAGAGGAAGAGGTCAAGGCAGAGGAAACAAGAGAGGAAGAGGTAGAAGCCAAAACAGAGGTGGAAGGAGCAGCCCAACAAATGCTCAAGGAAGAGGCAGCAATCCAAATCAAAACCAAGGCCATGGCAACAACCAACAAAGTGGACAACATCATGCTCAAGGACAAAAGTATGAAAAATCCAATGTGAAATGTTATTATTGTAAAAAATATGGGCACTATGCCAGTGAATGTAGGAAGAAGCAGTATGATATGAACAATAGATCTAATGCAAATATTACTAGAGAAAATACCAGCCAAGATAATGTATTGTTAGCTTGTAATATGGTTGAAACAAACAGTGAGGATATATGGTTTCTAGATTCTGGTTGCAGTAACCATATGACAGGAAACTTAGCCCTGTTTTCTGCTTTAGATCAAAGTGTGAAATCAAAAGTCACACTTGGGTCTGATAGCAAAATCTCTGTCATGGGAAAAGGAGAAGTTAAAATATTTACAAAGAAAGGAGAAAGGAAAACCATAGCAGATGTCTATTATGTTCCTGGAATGAGGTGTAACCTCTTGAGTATTGGACAGCTTGTTCAAAAGGGTTACAATGTTTTCTTTGAGAATGATGTATGCACCATCATGGACAGAGCACCCAGCAAGCTATGCATTGCTGAAGTGAAGATGACAAGGAACAGAATGTTCCGTCTTAGAATAAGAGTAGATTTGAAGAACAAAGAAGTAATTGCAGCAGTTACCCAAGAGGCTTTCCAAAGCGTGCCAAAGAATGAAAATTGGTTGTGGCATTTGAGATTTGGACATCTCAACTTTGGAGGTCTTAATTTGTTGAGTAGAAAAGGAATGGTAAGAGGTTTACCATTGATAGAAAAGCCAGACAGCCTTTGTGAAGGTTGCATATTGGGGAAACAACACAGAAAAAGTTTTCCAACCGGGAAAAGCATAAGGGCAAAGGCACCCTTAGAAATTGTCCACTCAGATTTATGTGGACCGATGCAAGCTCCATCACTTGCAGGCAGCCAATATTTTCTGACATTTATTGATGAGTTTACCAGAAAGACTTGGGTTTATTTCCTGAAGAATAAGAGCGAAGTGTTTGAAAAATTTCAAAATTTCAAAGCACTTGTGGAAAATCAGAGTGGGCTGTGAATCAAAGTTTTGAGAACAGACAGAGGAGGTGAGTATATCTCTAAAGAATTCCTGCGGTTTTGCAGAGAAAATGGAATTCACAAGCAATTTACAGCCAACTATACCCCGCAGCAAAATGGAGTTGCTAAAAGGAAAAAAAAACAATCATGGATATAGCGAGGAGCATGTTGAAGGGAAAACATTTGCCAAATGATTATTGGGCTGAAGCTGTACACTGTGTAGTATATATTTTGAATAGGTGTCCTACAAAAGCAGTGATGAACAAAGTGCCAGAAGAAGCATGGAGTGGGAGAAAGCAAGGAGTCACCCACATGAAAGTTTTTGGTTGTGTAGCTTATGCACACATTCCAGACCAACTAAGGAAGAAATTGGACAGCAAAGGGGAGAAATGTATTTTCATTGGATACAGTGAGGAATCCAAAGCTTACATGTTGTATATTCCATCCACTAAGAAGTTTTTTGTGAGTAGAGATGTTCAATTTATTGAGGAGGAAGCTTGGGATGGAAGCATAGAGAAAACAGTGAATGTTAAAAACAATTTGTCTTATGATGAAGATGATGAGGAGATGGCTGAAATACATCCCCAAATAGCAGCACGAAAAAAAGGACAACAAGGAACACCTTTGAGGATAAATGAGAGTGCTTCTCCAAGCACACCACAAGGAGGAGATTCAAGTGCATCTTCAAGCACTTGCACACCAAATGAAAAAGGTAAAAAGTTTAGAAACTTAAGTGACATTTATGATGAAGGAATGAATTCTTTATTTGCCTTATATTTTCATGTTGATGATCCTATTCATTTCGAAGATGCAATTAAAAATAAGAAATGGATAGAAGCTATGGATGAGGAAATAAATGCCATAAAAAGAAACAAGACATGGGATTTGGTTGAGCTACCAAAAGGTAAAGAATTCATTGGAGTTAAATCGGTCTACAAGACCAAGAGCAATGCTGAAGGCAAAATAGAGAGACACAAGGCAAGGCTAGTTATCAAAGGATACAAACAGCAGTATGGGAGAGATTATGAGGAGACTTTCGCACCGGTTGCTAGAATGGAAACCGTGAGAGCAGTGCTATTCATAGCAACACAGAACAAGTGGTACCAAATGGACGTGAAGTCAGCATTCCTAAATGGAGTGTTAATGGAAGAGGTTTACATTGAACAACCTCTAGGCTATGTGAAGAAAGACCAAGAGCACAAAGTGTGCAGATTGAAGAAAGCTCTTTATGGGCTGAAGCAAGCACTAAGAGCATAGTACAGTAGGATAGATTCCTATCTACTGGAAAATGAATTTGACAAATGTGAGGGAGAACCCACCATCTACATCAAAGAAAAGGATGGTAAGATTTTAATTGTAGTGTTGTATGTTGATGACGTGATTTTTACAGGTAATGATGACTACCTCATTGAAAATTTTAAATCAGTCATGAAAAAAGAATTTGAGATGACTGACATGGGTTTGCTAAGATACTTCTTAGGAATAGAAGTAGATCAAAATGAAAATGGATTTTTTATCTCTCAAGCAAGATATGTAAATGAAGCGTTGGAAAGATTCCACATGCAAGAGTGCAAGGCAGCAATCACTCCCACAGTAATGGGATTAAAACTCAACAAAGAGGACAGCAGCAATGATTTTGATCATAGTCTGTACAAGAGCATAGTTGCTAACCTCATGTATTTGACTGCAACTAGGCCGGATATAATGTATGTTGTTAGTCTAATTTCCAGATTCACGGAGAGACCAAAAGAAGCACATTGACAAGCAGCAAAAAGGATTCTGAGGTATGTTAAAGGTACTAAAAGGTTTGAGATTTTATATACTATCTCAGAATGTTCAGATTTAGTTGGATACACTGACAGTGATTGGGCTGGAAGTGTAGATGACCGGAAAAGCACATCCGGTAATGTTTTTCACATGAGTTCAGGAGCCATTTCATGAGCTTCCAAGAAACAGTCAATTGTGGCATTGTCCACAGCAGAAGCAGAGTACGTGGAAACTACAGCAGCAACATGTCAAGCAGTTTGGATGAGAAGGATGTTAAGGAGCTTAGGTCAAGAGCAGGCAAAAGGAACTGTGATTTATTGTGACAAAAGTTCTGCTATTGTATTATCCAAAAATTCTGTGTTTCATAAGAGAACGAAACACATTGGCACAAGGTTTCATTATATCAGAGAGTTGGTAAATAATGGAGAAATTGTCTTAGTACATTGCAAAACTTAGGAGCAGGTTGCAGACATTCTAACCAAGCCTTTGGGACAAAAAAGTTTTGAGTTTTTGAGGAAATGTTTGGGTATCACTGATAACCCAGCAGTTGAAACTAAAGGGGAGTGTTGAAATATTATTTTCAACTGCAGGGCCAATCCTTTGCCATACCCCTGTACTGATGAAGCAACAACCATACATCTGCATTGATGAATCTGCCATTAAACAACCGCAACTCTAGTCCTTTTGTGAATCAGCGATTACACAGCAATTTATTACGGAATGGTGGTCACTCAAGGAATGATGGTAATTTATTGCTGTGGTTGGTAAATGTAGGTAGGATTTTAATTTTTTTTTTTTTAATTCACAGGTGTAGTTTTGTTCTTACGGCACAAGAAAAATGTTAAATTCAGTTTTTTGTAGAATCTGAAAATGCAATGTAAACACAGTAGTGTGTGTAAATTTTTTTTTTGAACAGAGAGAGTTTTCTTTGTAATGCACAGCATTGCAAAAGTTTTTTTTTATGTACTCAGCAGCGTGAATGTATGAATGAAATTTACACACAGCAGTGTAAAATGTTTCAAGGAAGAAACAGAGTGTTACAGCAGCGTTCTAAATAGAAACAGAGTGTTACAGCAGCGTTAATTCTGAGCAGAAACAGAGTGTTTTGTAGATGCACATGAGTGCAAACACAGCAGTGAAAAACAACGTGTTGATTTTTCACAGGAGACATAGTATTTTGTTTTCTGTAATGTACAACAGTGCAGACACAATAATGTAATTTTTGTTTACAGCGTGAAATTTTTTAAAAAAATTTTGAACTGTCTTAAAGTAGTCTTGTAGAAATCCCTCTGTTAGAGGAAGTATTGTAAATGAATACAATTTCCCTTTTGTTGTGCAATGTTGAAATTCAGTTTTCAAATTTTTTTTTTTGTGTTGCTGCAACACCAAACTGTGTTACTGACGTTCCTAGTAAACCATTTTCAGTTTTCTGAGTTAAAAACAAAGTGTTAAAACAAAGCATTTTTTTTACCCTATGTTATGGAATTATCATAAATCCCAACAGAAACTACACCCACTTTAAACTCACTCACTGAATTTTAGAGTATCTCCTCTCCTCGCTAGAGCAATAATGTCCGTAAAATTTTTCCTGGCTGGCGCAATAGCGTCAGTAAAATTTGATGGTGAATTGCCTTGCTGAAATTTGATCTGAACTAATAAGATTTGACCACGAAATATTCTATTGTATGAATATTTTTACTCCATTAATTCTAAATTTTCAAAATTTTTTTATATATATTTTTTTAATTTTACCCGAAATCAATATTCAAGAAAATTATTAGAATTACGAATTTGATTTTTGCAATTTCCAAGCTAGAATTTTTTAAAAAATGAGTGTTAATTAGAACTCGAAATCTTATTCATAATTATAAAATTCTTGAAAAAAATTTCTATAGTAATTAGAAAATTCTAGAAAAATAAAAGATTAAAAAGTTAAATTACATGTATAAAATATCTTTTCTCCCAGCAAACACTTCGAAACTTGTAGATCTTCCTTCCACGCTTGTCAATTCTCCGTATCATCGCTTTAAACTACCTTGACTTATTCACTCGAACAGTCGAAACATAACCGTTACATCACAATTTCCTGGACGTTGACGTTAGCTTAATATCTGCAACTAGCTCTGCATTTATGTATCTGGCTTCAAGGGGGATTGGGCTTCAGATGCTTAAATTTGTCTTTTGTGGTTCAGAAGATTCGATGTCTATCATATTTCATCGACCTGTCGTCGGGAAGGATTGAGTATTTGTATCTGTGTTTTGTCCCTCACAAGATTCGATGTCATCGGATTTCGTTGACCTTCAATGTGATCACAGTTAATTAACTTTTCGTTGCCATCGGGAAAGTCTCTACCCGAAGTTTTTAATTTTTTTTAGAGGTAAGAAAATTTATAATAATTTAGTGGTCTAATTTTATAATTTAATTGTCAAATCAGCAATAAAGATAATAATATTTAGTTGTTATTTATTGATGTCACATATCGTTCAAAATTAACTCAATTTGAATTTCTCATTAAATATATAATATAAATTTGAAATAAATTTTACAAATTTTCAAATTTTAAAATAATGATCATCAATATTATCTTATATAAATTAATTGTTTATATATATATATATATTTTTGAAAACATTACCAATTTCAAACAATGTTCTCACTATCTTACCCAATATCAATGGTCTGGGCACTTTTGCTTTTAAACTATTTTCACAAGCAATCCATATATTTGTACATTAAATTCACAAGTTCAAAATGTTTTCACCTATCTTACCCCATATCAATGGCTGGGCACTTTTGTTTTTAAACTATTTTCACAAGAAATCTATATATTTGGAGATTAAATTTACAGGTTCAAATTGTTTTCACATTTCATTGTTAATTGTTTCCAAATATTTATATTCATGGTTAAATATTAAAAAAAAAGAATTAATTTTGTTGTTTCAAACATTAGCTCTAAAATTTTCAATGTTACAATTAACTTAAGACATTTTAAAACATGTGTAATATGCACTATTGTTTTTAAGTATTGTTGTTTAGTAGCTGCCTCTTATAACATTATTAAACATGTGTAATATGCAGCATTGTTGTTTAATAACTGCTTCTTATACACAAAGTATCTTAATAACTACGTTTTATAAAAAAAAATTGATAATTAAATTAAACAAATATAATTGAGTAAAATTATTCCTCATTTATTTTTTTTAACGATAACAATGAACAATAAAAATTAGTAGTAATTACTTAAAATTTATAACTTATTTAATACAAATGAATATTAAATTTATAAAAAATTGTAATAGAAAGATTATCACCTACATTTGTAATTATTCTACAATTATTTATATATATAAATTTATATATTAATATCTATACAATATCTATATATATATATAAATAAGCTAATGCGCTAATTAGGTATGTTTCTGGGGTATGTTTCTAACCAGATAGAATAGAAAGAAAGTTAATTCAATGAAAATGGAAAGTTCATATACTCACTCTCCCACTTCCACTATAAATAAAGTTGATTTTGTTTTACTTGGACTTTTCAAAATAGTGTATTCCTTTTGAGAAGAAAATTAATTCAATGAAAATGAAAAGTTTATATAATGATTCTCCCACTTCCACTAAAAATAAAGTTGATTTTGTCTTACTTGGATTTTTCAAACTAATATATTTGGGAACATTTGTTTAGATAATTTAAAAAAAACTCTCAAAATTACAATGATATTACTAAATTTTTTAGATAAAGTAAGATTCTACTTTTTGTTTTTACAATTTAATATGTAAATTATATAAAAACCTAATATATTATTACATTTTACAATTAAAATTGGAATGGAAACATTACCAAAATCTAAATTCTAAAGCTGGAATGTAGAGTAATGTTTATCAAATAAAAGAAAACTCATGAACCTTTAGCCTTTGCATTGTTGTCAACATCTCGTTTAAAAAAAAAGAAAAATTCAATAAGCAGTAATGAATGGTGACTTACAAACTTGATATTTTGACATGATTATGAGAATTATCTTCATTGTTTAATTACTTTTTATTGAGTTTAAATTCCAACTTGTTTCTCCATTCACACACTTATTTTTTGACTTTGAATTCCAATTTGTTTCTCCAATCACACACTTTGATAAGATGTTTAGGAGATCTGAGAACTTATAAAAATGAGAGTTAAATGCTTATTTGATTTATAAATCAGTTATACATGTCACTTTTCCAATTTTCCAATAAAGTTGATGCCATGAATATTAATTTTCCAATTTGCCAATAAAGTATACCATGAATGTTACTGGAAAGTTTATATTGATAGAACACCCTAATCATCAAAGTCAAGTCATTAACCTGTTATTGAAAAGCACTTAATTTTATAATAAAAATAAAAACAACAACCAATACTATTTCCAAATCTCATTCTTATGCTTTCGAAATCTCATTCTTATGTGTATATTTAACTATGAAGGTATTATTCAAAGATTTTTTCCATGCCATTAAAATAATATTGAAAAGTTATTAACTTTGTTTATCATTTATTATTAACTTTGTTTATCATTTATTTACCTTATTTTATAAGGTTGATTTAACTATAAAGGTATTATTCAAATATGTGAGATTTTTTTTCCATGTAATTAAATAATATTGAAAAGTTATTAAATTTGTTTATCATCTATTTACCTTATTTTATAAGGTTGATTTGATGAATGTACTAAAATTTCATAAATATTGAGACATGACATGATGTGTGTACTATTATGACATTTGGTGATATATAATTTTTATTTTTATTTTTTTAATAAATTTTAGTTTTTACAAATTTCTGTTTTATAACCCCATAAAACTAGTTTTTTTTTTTTGTCTATATGAAGTAATGGAAAAATAGAAATTTAATTTCAATATATATATATTATATATATATTTTAATTTGCAAAATATTAAGTTTAATATTTGTTTTTTTTAAAACTTTAATAAACATTATAGAATTTGTTTTAAAATTTCAAAACTAATTGAAAATCACACATTTTGACTAAAATTGATTACAATATAACCTACCTATGCTGTGGTATAATAACATACAACATTACTAAGGTGATACCATTGAAGAATTCAATGTTTTGGTTTATCAACACATCACATTATCAGTTATGTCAATAATAGTGGAAACAGTCTGTGTTGCTAAGGGCTATCAATATTTTTGGAGCTATAGCTCCATGAATGCATTGGGGTAGTATATGCCAACCCTTAGATTTAGGAAAGTACAAAATCTAAGGGTTGGCATATAATGCCCCAGTGCATTAATGGAGTTATAGCTCCAAAAATATTAGTTGTCATTGCTAAGATTAATGGTGATTTGGAACTATGTCAGATCATCATCCACTGCCACCCTTTGATGATGACACCAAATGGAGATACTAGGTACAATGGGTAGAGTTATAAAATTTGAAAAGAGGAGGACTTGAGGATTGTTTAGTTTAAGAAAAATATAGGGTGGTTGGTTGGAAACAAAACATATATTAGGTAGAATTATAAAATATGAAAAGGGAGGAATTTGGGACTATTTATTTTAAGAAGAATATAGGGTGGTTGGTTGCAAACAACTTAGGATTCGCAGTGATAGGTGAATGGAGCTCGACATGTGTTCTTGTTTGATGCATGAAAACAAGTGCAATTACAGATGAAGCGTAGATGAAATGGGTGTGAGGCAAGAAGATCGACCAAGCTCATAATTAGTGTTTTATTATCGTCATGATATATCTTCCCTGCTTTTCTGCGGTTTTGGGGCTTAAGAACTTTTGATTTTTCGGGTTCACTATATTTTGGGTAATGAAATCTAAAGCATATGGTAGGTGTTGTGGGTTTAAGATAAGAGTCGAGTTTTATTGTTGTATCTACATTATCTTTATCTTTATCATTATATCTTTTGCATAATTAGGGTTTCACTTCCAGAAACATGGCTACAATGTTCGTACTAAAGGGCGTTGATACCTTAGCAAGCATAAGTTCCTCTTTTATATGAGAGACGTTGTGTAGGAGGAAAATTTCTAAATCATATTTGCCACTTCCTAAGCCCAGGGTTTCTGACAAACCTTAGCACAATAGTGCAGATGGGGCTTGGGGTTTCTGATAACCCCCAATATGGGGTTTGGGCTAGTTAGGGGCAGGTATCTGAGAGTCCCAACCAAAATAGGTAGGTGTTCCTTTTAAAGACACGAGGGATATTGGTGAGTAACAAAAGGTTTCGTAAAGCTATAAAAACCCGTGAAGTGAAGCACACACTCACCGTGGGAAGAGATGTTGACATGAGAAGGGTTACCAGTCTGATGTCTAGAGTGTTGGTGGCTAAATTCTTTTACATGGCTCATAGCAAGGCACAAATCCAAAATTTAGTAACACAACACTAGAAACCTTTGATCAACTATACCCCTAGTGTCAGTCTCCTTGCTGAATAATTGACTGCATTTCCATTTTTAGGACAAAGGAGACCTAGATGTGATTTACAAGAAGCATTGCATTATTGGTCGTGGTTACCATTGGCTACAAAGATGGCATGAGGGTTTCAATCCATTTTTGGAGAAACCCAAGTCTCAAAACCTTTGGGTTAAGATGATTGGTTTTCCTTGGATATCTAGACCCTTTAGATCATTATTAAGCAAGATAACAAATTCGAAAGCTTTGGGTATTTTGATGACGTGTCTTTGGTTTCTTTTGACAAAATGGTCCTATGTTTCTTATTGGAGTTGGATGTTTCCTATGGACTTTCAGTAGAGTTGGAGATTATTCTAGGGGAAATGTTTTTCAATCAATGGTTAGACTACTAGAATGTTTTGTTTATTTGCTTATGACGCCATCAACCAGGTCACCTTAAAGCGACATGTCGTTCCAAGATTAGTAAGTGCTCCAAGTACTGAGTTGCTCTTAAACTTGGAATATGCCATGTTTCTCTAAGTGGTTTAGAATATTTGACTAGTTCTAATGAGATGGGGCTCAAAATCCCTAGTCTGGGGGAGAGGATATCTATTTTTCCTCAGTGTGGAGTAGTTTAGTCTATTAGTTTTTAGGACCAATAGGTCTACTGCAATGGGGGGGTTAGTCATTCACTTGTAGTGGCTTCTAATATGTTAGTAGATGATGTGGGTGCCCTTAATATGCTCTCTAAGGGAAATTTTACAGAGAAGATATTGGTTAACAAGGCTTGAGGTACTATACATGTTGTGGATGAGGTGTTTGGGTCTCTGGCCATTGTATCCTCTTGCCCCAGTTTTGTGGAGGGGGGACTCCCTCAATCATCTAGTGTTGTTGGGTCTACAGACTTAAAGCGGATCCTATCGTTAGTATGTGGGGTGAACTTTCTCATTCTAGTGACCTCTCCTTTGATGGTTCTCATCCATTTACTGGGCATGCTTCTTTGGTGGCCCCTTCTATCATAGTAACATGAAAAATTTCCTACTCTGAGTAGGAATCCCTCTCTTCCTATTAAACAGTTTCACGCTTGAGACTATGTTATTTCTCAAAACCCTCTTTTAAGAACTTTTGACACCCCTTATAATTCTTTGTTTACCTCTAGTATTTTCAATCATTCTAACCTTTTTTAGCCCCTCAAAAAGGTGTCATGAACACCCTCTTCCCTCTATACAACCTCTTCCTCCCCTGAATCCTCAACATTCTTTTTACCTTGAGAAGGGGGTATCTTCTATATCTGGTTCATACTCCTTTAACCCCTTGACCCCGAGAGGTTGCAATCTAAAGAGGGATCTTTAAGGAGGTCACAAATACTTATGTTAACCATAGGGCACTTAGAGTGGAGAATCCCTCCAATGAGTGTTCATAATGATCATGATTTCCTATAACATCGAGGAAGTTGGGTGCCCTTCCAATAAACATGCTCTTCATAGACTAGTTGGTCTCCACAAACCCTTTGTGATATTTATTCAAGAAACTATCGTGTGAGGCTATAAATCTATGGAGTACTTTCATAAGATTTGTCCTGGGTGGTATATATGCTTCGTTGATTATGTGGGACACTCTGTGGTTCTACTGGACATGTGGAACACATCTGATATTGTTCCTAGACCCTTCTTTTCCAAGGCTGGTATAATTTTGGATGGTCATCTTAGAGGATTGGAGAGACTTGTCTTTCTTGTCAATTGTTATGGGTCGTATGAGGATATAGAGGTGTTTTGGAGATAGATTAAGGAATGTGGTTTAATGTATGAAAAATCACTCATTTTAGCTAGGGACTTGAACTTCATCACTTCTGCTAGTGAAGTTTTGGGGGTTAATGCTCAGACTTGACCTCTTTCCCCAATTTTCTTTCAACTAATTCAGGATTCTAACCTTATTTATGTTTTTCCAATACCTGTAGCCCCTACCTAGATGAATGGGAAGCCGGAGGATCATGGGATTGCTTAAATGTTGGACCATTTTCTAATAGTTTAACCCTTGACTTCTAGGATGGGAAATTTTTGGTCCTAGATCTATTCAAAGGGCATATATAATCATTTTCCTGTCTTCGTATAACTAGTTTTTAATGCTTCCCCCATTAGGTTTCCTTTCATGTTCGACCGCTCCTAGATAAAAGATGATTCCTTCATCTATTTGGTTAATTCTTGTTGGAAGGATTTTTCATTTGGGCCCTCACATTTTTCTATGGAATCTTGGGTTTCCAAAATGAAGGAACTTAAAAAAAAAGGTCAAAATTTATGCTAAGAATGAAAAAATTGAGCGATAGAGGGAGTTGGGCACTATTGAATTGGAGTACATGACCACCTTTCAAGCCTATACCTCCTCAAATTTTCCTAATGAAGTGAAATTGTATATATGTATTCTAGAAGATAGGAACACCTCGTTACTTAAACATATCAAGGAGGAGTGGCAATTGAAAATCAGAGCTATCTGTGTTAAGGAAGGAGGTGGAAACACCAATTTTTTCCATAAATTGCAAACTTTAGGAGAGTTACAAACTCTATTTGAGACATAAAGGATGTTGACATAAATACTTGTAGCTCATGAGTGGAATTGGAGGAGGTTTCAAAGACACACCTTTCTATCTTTTCGAAAGATTTAGGAAAAAGATCAATTTCAGTATAATGTCATTTTATACATCACTTTCCTTGCTTCTTCTGAGATTAGGACTTAACTACTCATGCAGATTTGGCTCATGTCTAGCTCGAAGCTAACAGATCTACCAAATTCATTGAACACATCCAACACATCCGCCAGAAGGTGCATGACATATTTGAAATATCAAATGCTAAGTACAAACAATGTCATGATCAACATCGGGTGCCACACAAGTTCTAGGTGGGTGACAATGTTAGGTTACATTTGCAGAAGGAGTACCTCACTGGGGCCCACCGCAGGCTTCACGTACTCTGATATGGGCCTTACACCATCACTAAGATTGTAGGAGACAATGCTTTTGAGCTCAACATTCCATCGTTCCTTCGCATGCACCTAGTATTCAATGTGGACCTGTTGCAACCATACTTTCCCCCATTACTAGACACATCTGACATTGGTGAATAGCTAACACCAACAGATCTCAACCCAAATTATATAAAATAGAACATGACTGATAGGATCATGGACACAAAAATAAAAGACACTCGGCAATAGAGGATCTATCTATATCGATGTCTCAAATCAAGACAAGTCCTTCACCAGGGCAAGTGGTTCACCAGGGACCAGGCTCAATAGAAATTTACTCGCCTCATGGAGGCTCTACATGCAATGGGGACCATGACTTCCTAAGGGGGGACTGATCTAGGTGGATATTGGTGGCCACCTGTCTATTTGGCTTCATTAATTTCCTTGATTATAGAAAATTTATTATTTTTAGCAGTTCTTCACGTCGTGAACATTTGGAGGTATCTTCTTCTTCTTCTTCTTCTTTTTTTTTTTTTTTTTTTTTTTTTTTTTTTTTTTTTTTTTTTTTTTTTTTTTTTTTTTTTTTTTTTTTTTTTTTTTTTTTTTTTTTTTTTTTTTTTTTTTTTTTTTCGCAACAAGATTGTCCATGGCTATTGGCCGATTGCAAATATTGATATTGTAGTAGTCATAGATACCTTTCTAACAAGGTATCATATGTGCCAAACAAAAATCACATGACCATGTTACGATCCCAAGAAGTTGGTTGTCCACTAACCCCAACAGGGCCCACAAACTCTTGGTTGTTTAGGGTTTCCCTTTGTTTTTTAATAATAAAAAGTAGTTTGAGCCTCATTGTAACATAGTTCAAAGGCATATAGTAGCACATCTCTTCTGAGAGATAAGCTGCCATCATTAGAGCTAGTTTATTTCCATTCTGTATGTAAGCATCTTTCAGTTCTTTGATATTAATGAAATGAAGATTTATTTCTGCTGCATCTCTGTGTTTATGTTTATATCTTTGTTTTGTTTCATTCTTACATAAGTCCGGATCAATCTAGTGTTGTCACATTGTTTGATTGAATATCCCAATGTTTTCTCTAAGTGTCATTTACTCCTAAGTCAATGTTTTCTAAGTGTCATCACCATATCCTTAAGAGTGTTTGTGTTATCTTATCCAAATATAGGTGAAGACATAGATTTTCTTGACTTTGTAACTAACTTTGTTTTCCATGCAATACACACACAAAAGCAAGAGAAAAACACTCTTCTTGGGTAAAAGCACACTCCAAGATGACAAAGAGTTGCACCCTTCTTGTGTGCACTCATTTAGGCTAAACAATTGTGCCCTAGTAGAGAACACCCCTTCATGCTCAGCGAGTTCACCCTCCACTTGAGTGCACTCCTTCAACTCGAAAACTTGCAGCCCCTTCAACTCATGCATGTGCTTTTCATGTTGTATGTGCGCACACTCTTAGAAAATAGGAGCCCACTTCACTTTACTTAACTAACTCATTTACTCATTGACAAGTGGCGAGCATGCATGGAATGGATTTGCATGTACTCTCTTTATAATAAATCTTGCTAATCATTCTTTCACATAATCACTCTCATCTAGGATGAGCGCACTTCTTTGGATCAAAGAGCTCTTTGTCGACTTTCATTCCAAGTAAGTTTTTCATTTCCATTCTTTTGCTTTCCTTTAAGATTTTTTTTTCAATATTACCTTCCTTGTTGGTGTTTCACTTCTTTGCAATTTCTTTGTTGGAATTCTTGTTCATTATTTCTACTGCAAGTGTCAATTTATTGTCGTAGGTTGTGACTTTTCACATTCTGTAACTCTTCATATTATAGTCATGATTGTGACATAATATATAATAATTTGTAGATCCTTCGTGCCATCATTTTAATAATTTTATCTTGTTGTTGAACCTATTCTTGATCCATTCCAAGCTAGAGCACACTTCTAGAAGCAAAGGACTGACTGTCTCAAAAAACTACACCTAGAAAGTCAATTTTCCCCTTAAGCGCACTCCTTCGATATGAAGAAATGAAACCTCCTTGAGTGCATGAGCGCACCCTGAACCCATGAAAGTTTTCTCCCTAATGCTTCGATTTTGCACCCTGCACCCTCTTTGTTCCTCTTGAGCACATGGGCACACTGGAAATGCATGAAGCCTAACCCCTTCATCCCTTCAATATGCACCCTTATGCCCTCTCAGCCTCCTTGAGCACATGTGCGCATCCTGAACCCACGAATGAACTTCCTTTTTGCTTTGAAAGTTTACCTTGTACCCTTGATGATCTTTCTCTCTTATTTGAACTCATGAGCACACCTTGAAGGCCTCTTGTCAGCCTTGATCTCCCTTCATGCTCCGAAAATGCACCGTCCATTTTTTGATGCATATTAATTACTTATAAAAGTAACAATGTCCCGTATTTAATAGGCTTATACTCTCAGATACATTTGCTATCTTTTGAATATGATCTTCTAAGTTATTTCATGTGATAGATAAAATATTTTATAAAGCTAATCTTTGTTGCCATGAGTGTGCTTCCACAAATAAGTATTCCACCTACTAGTCTCATTACTCTCTCATCATCTGTTGGAATGATGCCTCACGCTACCCGTTGATTGGCCTCAAAAGAAGCTTCAGAAGCATGCACTAAAGAATCAATGGAATTTACAAAGCCCACCATGCCTATTCTTACAGATACATCATGTTTCTTAGACAAATCCATCGAGGTCACGCGGAAAGATATTAAAGACACATTCATGCAAAAGCAGTTCCCTAAAGATTTGGAAGATAAGGAAGTATACATCAACATTAAATGGTCTAGGATACACATGGTTGCATGCGAGTTCCCAGTCATACCTTGTTTAGAGGTAATTGAATGGATTATATTACACATGCATGATTCATATTTGGTGCTTCATAGTGAAAGTGGTGGTCAACTTGCCACCTACTATGGAGAGGACATGAAAACTTATTACAAGATGTTGAAGCCCATAGAGTATGCCAACAACAATTTCCACACTAGATGGGTTGATCTTGATACAAGTGGCATCATCAAGTCTTGGTGTCGAGAGCTTGCAAAATTCTGACACCACCTAAGTTTAGTTTACCCGACCAAGATTCTCAGGGAGATGTACTAGTACCTTGTTTCCATGTGTTGTAGGTTTCATGGGTAGAATAACATTGAAGTATTTGAAGAGAATTGGATATTTATGCTTAACATGGATGTTACCCATGGAAAAATATTCAATTGGGAAGATATACTTTCTTTTGAGTTGTAGTGTCATGCTGGGAATACTAAAGCATCTCTAAGGTCAAACCAAGCATGAGAGTTTTCTATTTCATCATTTCTATTAGATGGGATCTATGCACGATATGCATTCCCATGGATGTATTGGAACTAGACCCCACAGGATTAGTTTCTAGTTTACTTCCATTGCAAGGTGTTGTCAGATTTGAGTTTAAGAGGGGCATATGATAGATTACCAGAGCATTTCTTCATAGACATTTTTCAGATGATATATGAGATTGATCCTCCTTGCATGACCAACTAGGTGAAGGAGTCAATACATGATGTTGTGGATTGGTTTGCTGAACGCCATAAGGTACATATATAAGATGATTTGGATGTCATATTTCTTCTCATATTATGATGCAATATGTAACTAACAAGGTGGTCTTACAAGAAGTTGCTTATCATTTGAATAAAGGGTTATCAAGACTTATTCATAGAAGGAAGAAGGCCCCTTGGCCCACTTACCCTTTGAGGATCATAATGTATGAGTTGAAAACCCACAAGGCAATAGATGCATAAATACAAGAGCTAGACCTCTTGCACTTTGCAGTGAAGGAATTTCATGGGTGTGACTCCCGCGGAGTGTGCACACAACATTGTGACAGTATTGGTTTTTCTTGGGGGTATACATCAATAACTACTGCAGAAGATGAAAAGGTGAAGAACTAATAAAATGCACTAAGAAAGACATCTAGGAATTGAAATTGGTTTCCCCCAAGTTCCACCAGCTCAAGATGTACAGGTATAGGAGGCACCATAAGTAAATGCTCAAGTAAGGAGTGTATCTCCCTGGAAAAGGATCAAGCATGATCCAGTGACAGAAAATAGAAGGAAATGGAAAGTTGATCCATTGAATAAGGTATATATTGAAGCTAAACAGGAAAAGAGAGAATTAAAGTCAAATATGCAACAGGAAGAAGAGGAGAAGAGGAAGCAAGATGAATTTCATAGAAAGAAACATGAAGAAGGACGACAAAGGCAATCACATGAGGAGGAAGCAACATAGAGGATGGAAGAAGAACAAATGACACATGAAATAGAAGAATAATTGGAGGAAGATTGATTCAGGTGGATATTAGTGGCCACCCACCATTGTTTCTTTCATTTTTTTAGTTTCCTTAATTGTAGCATAGTTTACTATTTTCGACAGTTTTTTGGGTCCTGAACTTTCGAAGTTGTTTTGAGGTCCTAAACGACATTTTTTTGGAAAATCATCAATGGAGAATATGGGCTTTTAACTTGATATTTTCTATCAACAGTTATATTCTTCGGATAGATATTTCTAACGAGGTATTGTGTGCATCAAATGGAGATCATATTCCAAAGTTACAACTCCAGGAAGTTGATGTACCCATTTACCCCAACGGGGCCCATATTTTGGTGTTTCATCTCCTAGGGTTACGTTTTTGTATTTTCTTGGGTTTTCCATTATTTCTAAATAATAAATAGGCCATCAAGCCTCATTGTAACATAGTTCAGAGGCATGTAGATGCCACATCTCTACTGAGAGATAAGCTATCATCGACTGAGCTAGCTTATTTCCATTATGTATGTAAGCATATTTCAGTTCTATGATATTAATGAGATTAAGTTTTATTTCTACTACCTCTCTGTGTTTATGGTTACATCTGTAATTTTTTGTGTTCCGGTTTAAATTTGGATGAGTGGTATCAAAGCGTTCTGCTCTTTCTCAATCCTTCTTTGCATGTCCCCAATGAAGTCTGGGTATAGGGAGTTAGGGCTCGATCTGGTTGAACCTTTACAAGATCAACTTCACAAACCTTGATGACCACCCATGGGGGAAGAAAAGAAAGATGAGGGAGCATGAGATCCTATCAAAATATTGCTTGAGGAGGCCCTCAAGAAACAAAGAAACACGATGATGGATAACTTTGCCCAAATCCTTCAACGTTTACCCATTGATGGCGCATCCACATCCAACAACCACTCTTGAGGCACCACCCCTTTTAAGGTACAAGAAAACTTTGATATTCCCATATTTCAGGGCCAAATAAATGTAGACATCGTAGATAAATGGTTAAATCTACTAGAAGGATATTTTTCTCTTCATGATTTTTCTGGCTGGCAAAATATTACTTTTACTCTTCTCAAAGCTACCCCCCACATAAAGGACTGGTGGGAAACCTACTCTAAGCAGAAGGATGAAAGAAAGACCTGACTTGGAATTCATTCCGAGATTCCATCAAGGAGCATTACTACTCTGTCGGGAGCTATGAGGATAAATACATAAAGTGGACCACGTTGTGGCAGGGAAGGGACCAAGACATGCCAGAGTTTGCCAATTTTTTCCATACCCTTCGCACAAAGTTGGGTATCAAGAATTCTGAGAAACATTTGGTACTCAAGTACCACGACTACCTACACAGTTACGTTCATGATGAGATGGAGTTCCTAGACATCTCCTTGCTACAACGTACTGATACGCTATCAAGATTGAGTAGAAGCTTAAGCAGAAAAAAGTGAGAATTTGGATCTATGAATTAGAAGCAAGGGAGAGGTGCCCCCAAACCATAGAAAAAAAGGACAAAGCCAAGCTGGGGCGGCCCAAGACAACCTGCAAAAGCTGCAAGCAAAGAATAAGACTGTGAAGCCAAAGAAGGACAAGGGAAAGTAGTGTGAGTACTTGTTGTAGCGACTACAACCACCCTCCAAAATTTTTCCTTAGCTTCATTTTGGAGCCTCCCTACCAGCCATCCTTAGCAGCATGTATTGCACTATCAAGTACATGAGCTTCATTGATTTCCTAGCAACTTGCCAACCTGTGCATCATAGTTTGCTTCACTCCCCTCATAAGCTGCTACTCCGGACTTGGTCCAGCTGCTCATTGAGTAGCTCCCTCAAGAAATTGTACAATTCTGGAGGGGAACCAGTTTTCCCTCCAAAAATTATGCAAATCTGCCTAGTAGCCTACTGGGCTTACAAAACTGTGCAATCCTGTCAAAAGCCTTCTTAGTGAAAATTGCGCAATCTAGCCCAGTAGGATATCTTAGCCCAAAAATTGCGCAATTTTGGGTAGCAATTAGCTGCTCCTCCCAAAAATTGTGCAATCTCTCTACATAGGCAACCCAACTTCCTCCCATGAAATTGTGCAAAAATTCCCCTCAGTTAAGCAGGCTATTGCATGTGCCCTCAGGTTGACTGGTTCCACCTGGGATTGAGAAAACTTGACTTGCATACATAGGCTTCTTTTTCCCGAAATAGAAAAAAGCAACATGCAAAAAGAGCCCCTAGATTTTAGGGAGATATTTTTAGCAGTTGGAGGTTACATGCAAAGATCATTTTAAAAGCTCTCCTCCATGTGTCGCCTTTACCTAGATTTGTGGTATGTGCGTCATAAGCCTCAAAATTATTTATTCGACGCTTCTAAGCTCATTCTTCACATCGATCTTGGAGCTCTGATATCCCACAACACATCTAGGAGTCTTCGCCACATCCAGCTCAACTATTTCCATGTAAATTCGCTTTACTTCTCTTTTGCAACATTTTGTCGCTTTTTGTGTTTTGGCTTATGTGAGTGTTTTTTGCTTGATTTCTATGAATGCTTGCTATATTTTGCATGCATATTGGCTTGTACAAGCACCATTTTAGTTTTCGTTAGCATCTCACTGTTGTCGCATGCATGACACTATTTTGCATGAACGGTCGCTAATTCGGTGACTCGTTTCACACACATGCATGCTGTTCCATTTTTTGAATCTTGCATTGATTATTTTCATGCATGATAATTCACTCTTGCTTACACTTAGTATCACCATGCATTCACATCTTCATTTGCTTTCAGTTGCTCGTTGGCGGGTCTGGGCAACCTTGGCCTGGACTCTGCCTCACCAAGACAACATTGTGAAATTCTGAGAGGGAAGGCTTTGCCTTCCTCCCAAAAAATTCACATTTATGGCCAGTGACTATCCTCCAGTCTTGCCTTGCACAATTCTGAGAGGCAGAGACTACTTGCTCAGAAAATTGCACAATGTAGTCCGTGGGCCTGCATCATTTGCCAGCTGAAATTGCACATTACGCAATCCCAACACCCAAAAGGCCAGTCTGGATTGCGCATTGCACAATTCCAGTAGTCAAATAGCCTCCCAATATTCCAGAATGCCTTTTGCACAACTCAGCAGTTAGTCTCCCAACCTCCTAGTGAAAATTGTGCAATCCTTGCTAGTCAATCCCCAGGTATGTTGCATGTCATTCTTCAAGTATGCTTTAGTTTTAGCTAATAGATTTTTTACCATGCATGTCACCATGTCTCCATATATAGCAGGTGTTCATCCATCTCTCAGCAATTCAGGATCAATGGCCTCCAAGAGAGCATGATCAAAGGACACTGACAGAAGCGCGTCTCGAGCAGCAGTTGAGCGATTGTCTTCGAGTTTTCTGATCTATGAAGACACCAAGCTGATCGTAGACAAGGACATCAAGCTAAAGTAGGAAGAGGTCAATGATGCATTCTCATGAACATTTGGGGAATACCTCGAAGACCACCAAGTTTATGTGAACATTCACAAGTCCGTCTTGTACTAGATTGCATGCAAGTATCCCGCTTTCCCATGCGCGGACATGATACATTGGACCATCTTGCACACTGATCCCGAGATGATGATATTGAGAAGTTTCAGCAGAGCAAATATTGCGACCTTCAGGGCATAGAATTATTAGCATATGTACAATTTTTCGAAGTCAGTGATCACCATGGAGACACCCTTCTGCATACCCAGTAGGAATGCCAACTCCAGGGATATCTTGAAGAACTGGGTGAAGGAGCTAGGAAAATTTAGGATGACACCTAAATATATTTATAAGATGAATATACTACATAAGGAATATCAATACTTGGTCATCTTTGCATGTCGCTTGTATGGCTAAGAGAGCACATAGACCTTCTCGCACAGTTGGGTGATCATGTTGGACTAACTGGCCAGTGAAGGTAAAGCATGCAACTAGTCCGACATTTTGGCTCACAAGCTAAAGGAATAGGTAACAGGAGCTTGACAGCCACCCAAAGGTCGGCAACTAGAAATTTACATGTCCGCTTACATCTTGGATGCAATCTGTGCCTGTTAGGAGTTCTCGGGCTTGAAGTGGGCATGGACATCAGCGGAAACCTCTGTCAATACTTATTGTAAACTGTTTTCTGAATGAAACTTTAGAGGAGTTATCACACAACTGTCAGATCATTTTTTCACCCCGATGTACAAGATGATACTTGATCATGATCCACCTTGCATGTCAAAGGAAAACAATGGAGGCACTGATCAACATAGCTGATTGGTATGCCTCACCATCTGACACCTTCATATGGATGTACAACATAGAGAAGCCTCCACATGTTTTACTAAAATTTGCCATGGACAAGCTCGTCATGCAAGAAATATCATACCACATCTCGGCAGGACTGTCAGCTAGGCTGCACCAGAAGAAGAAGGCACCTTGGCCCACTCTTTCGTTGTGGATCAGGTTGTACGAGATACAGAACCTCAAGCATGCAAAAGTCGAAAAAGAGGAGATCAAGAAATATCCTTTCGATGTCCAAATCTTTAATCCGTATGACCGGCTTTGTATTGTGGAAGATCATTATGCAAGAGTACAGTTTCAGTTGATCCACGGGGCATGTAACTGGGTGGAGGAAGACCCATGCAGATATTGTTACAGCTTCTGTAGGACCAAAGAACCGGTCGACATCACTATGGCATGGTAAGAGAAGCAACATCTAGGAGAGAACCACCAACAGTGGCAGCAGAGGTAAACGTATTGTTTTTCAATTACAATTTATTTATCAATATATTTACAACACATAGATGAATTTAAGAGAGAGGCAAAATATGGAGGAAATGAGCAACTCTTAGGTGAGCCGAGCTCAACCTAAAGAGTGCCTGCATAGAACTTCATATCATTCACCAAATAATTTGTACATAAATAAGATTAGAAATATGTTGATGAAATTGAGCAAATTCCTAAAAATAGGATCTAATCTATCTAATCACAACCAATAGCTAATAATAAAATAATATGTAGAATTCTACATTTCTCCATTATTCCAAGTATCCCCCTTAATGGAGAAATTCACCCATAGTCATGTTTTTCCTTCCTTTTAGTGTGAGATGATAAAACACCATAAACCTTGTGATCTAGTTTGTCCTCATCCCAATATGGTTTGCCTTGATCGCTGGTAGTTGATAACACTTTAGAGGGTGCAAGCATTTTTCCTACTTTCAGTGTCAAACATTTGAGCACCAAATTCTTTGTGCCCATATATAATTTTATTTGCTTCCATTTGCTCCTTGTGAGTCACCTCATGAGGGATCATTCCCATGATTGTTGAGGACGTGTAATATGAACTGCTTTGTCCTCCATAGGTTACTTTGGAGCTTTAAGATGATGATTGTCTTAAATAAGAATTGTTAGCTTGCTTGAACACATCTTGGTTTCGTTTATGCTTTTGTTGTGTTTTGATTCTTGTATTGCCTTGGTCATCATCTGTATTTTCAATAGTAGGTTCCTTAGACCGTTCTTCATGATTAACTGGTAGCTCTTCAATCGCAACATCCTATGGAGTAGATTGGAACTCATGATATTTATGGTCATCAATAAAATTGTTTTGTTTACCATAGAATTCTTCCAGCTAAAAAATGCCACCAGAATAAAAACTGTTTCCAAATGGCATCATGAAAAATGATCATCAAAAGGGTCATAGTCAAAAAGGTCTAAAAATATAGACATATCATTTGTGCATCACTTTACCTTTGAGACATAACAAAATATTGAACAAACAAGGAACTTTAGAGGTCTAACTACGCTCCCACACCAAGCTATGATACCAAGATAAATTTAAGAGAGACACAAAATATGGAGGAAATGATCAACTAAGAGTGTACATGGCTTCATATCATTCATCAAATAATTTGTACATAAATAAGATTAGAAATTCATTGAGGAAATTAAACAAATTCCTCAAAAATATGATCTAATTTGACTAATCACAACCAATAACTAATAATAAAATAATCTGGAAAATTCTCCATTATTCCAAGTCACATTTTTATAATATATTCTATTAATTTAAAAAAGTTGCTTATTTCACTACCACTAGCATATAAAGATGTTACATGAATTTGACCCAAAAACACACATTTAATTTGTACAACTATATTTATCTCTACTTTTTAATATTTTTCTATAAACCATACTATTATGCAGACCACTTTTTATCACTTGGAACCTTGTTATCTTCTTGTTTAGATAAGGATACACAATAATAGCTGAATAATACATTAACCCGATGAGAATCAAAGTGAAACCCAATTTGTCAGGCTTCAATATGGGAAATACATGAATACATGAAGTCACATTATATTGGGATGAAGAATGTCAGCGCAGTTTGGATGTATTGAAGGAGAAGATGGTCACTGCACCGATCTTGGTCTTCCCTAATTGGAAGAAGGAATTACATGTGCATGTCTATGATTCTTGCATTGTTTTGGGTGCAGTGCTAACACAAGATGGCGAAGGAGAGATGGACCATCCTATAGCCTTCACGAGTAGGAAATTATCAAAGGCCGAGAATAATTACTCAACGACGAAGCATGAAGGGTTGGCTATGGTGTATGCACTTCAAACGTTTAGGCACTATCTGTTGGGCATACACTTCAAAATGTACACAGATCATTTTGCCTTGAAATACCTAGTCAATAAGCCTGTGTTGGGGGGGAAGATCTGAAGATGGCTACTACTATTCTAGGACTTTGAGGTAATTATGAAGCTAGGGAGGTTAAATGTAGGACCTAAGCATTTGTCGCAAACTGAAACCGGAGAGAAGCCTACTAATTTGGAGGAAGGGTTTTCACATGCGTAACTCTTCATAGTGCACGTAGTAGATAATCATTTTGTGGATATTAAGGGTATACAAGTTAGCAAAATAAGGAGCTAGTAGTGCGTGCAACAGACTTCTCAATAATTGTAGGACATCTGTATAAGATGGGTGCAGACGAGATATTGTAAAGATATGTGCCAGATTTTGAGAGAAATAGAATTCTCGTTGAAGCTCATGGAAGGGCTACAGGAGGACACTATAAAAGAAACGGGACTACACAAAAGGTTTTGCGCGCAAGTCTATGGTGGCCAACGCTACATAAGTATTCCAAAGCGTATTGTAAGGCATGCGATGCATGTCAGATAATGGGCAAACAATCACGAAGGGATGAATTTCCATTACAACCTCAAGTATCGTTGCAACCATTTGAAAAATGGGCGATTTATTTTTTTGGGCCAATTCATCCCCAAAGGAAGAAAAATGTTGTGTGCTACTTCATCACCACGATGGAGTATCTGACGAAATAGGTAGAGGTGCAGTCGGTTGAGGATTGTATAGGGGCTACAATAGTGAATTTTTTGTTTGAATATGTCTTAACTAGGTTTGGCTTCCCCAAAGTGTTAATAAGCAACAAAGGTACACACTTTCTTAACAAAACGATCAACGCACTGACAGAAGAATTCCAGGTCTACCATCAGAAGAGTATAACAAGATTTTGGAGAACAAGTTGACGATGATCTGTGATGCACAACGAAATGATTGGGATGTGCGCGTACCTACAGTACTATGGGTGTATAGGACTACTTGCAAGAAGTTGACAGGACAAACACCATTCCAATTGGTCTATGGCATAGAAGCTATGATGCCTATGGAATATATTATGCCTATTCTACACATAGTAGCTCTCACAGGTACGGAAGATTGTGAAGCCCTAGAGGAACGACTCGCGTAGCTAATGGAGCTTGAAGATGACTGATTCTTCGCTAGATTCCATCAACAAATACAGAAGGGACATGAAAAAGCATGGCACGATCGACACATCAAGATTCACACGTTCAAGGTAAACGATTTGGTCTTATTGTATGATAGAAATTTCACTAAGTTTCTAGGGAAATATTAGCTAGGGCTAGATATTATCAAAGAAATTACAGATGGAGGTGCATTTTAGCTCGTGAAGCTGAATGGAGAACCTTTTCCAAGAAGAGTGAATGGAAGCTGATTGAAGCTATATGTAGGGGATCCTACGCAATGACTATATGGCGGCAGGATAGTCTTAGTGCTCCAGACTATTGCAAGGGAGTGTGAGACTATAAACTACACTGCCAGGTTTGGAGGACTATGTAGTGGGCGGGCTCCACAGAGAATGGTGAAGCTGTTGCATATGGTGTTGTGCACCGGGAGCTGTACCGCGGAGGGAGGCCAAGTTTTTCTTCACCCAAGACCTGATTTATCAAATGGAAATATTTGATGGCTGAGCATGTCATCCAAGGCTTGAGAGCTCTTCAAGATTTTGTCCATCCCGTCAACCTTTTTCTTGAGGGAGAAAATCTCTTCTTCCAATCTTTCACAATCATTTTTCTTCTTAGCAAGTTGTTTCTCAATTTCTTCCTTGATACGAGTAGCTTCATTTGCTTCTATTTTAAGGGAGATGGTACCTAAATTCATTTTCCTTTGCTAGACTACTCTCCATTTCTTCCTTGATCCTTGTAGCTTTACACGTTTCGGCCTCGAGAAGGTTGATGTTAGATTTTAATTTGAAGATTTCTTCAACCTTTCCTTTTAGTTGACATTTCATGATGTTTCTCTCTTTTTCTTCTTCAATAACCTATCCTTCTATGATTGCCAATGCTACCATTGTCTTCTCGGCTTCTTGTGCTAACTTTCTTGCTTCTTGTAGTTGAGATTGAGAGAGGAGACCTCTACCTTGTATTGACCAATCTCTTCTTCAAGTTTGTTCAAGCTTTTGTGCCTTTGTTGAAGTTGACTTGACAAGGTATCTTCCCATTTCTTTGCTTTATCCAATTGATTTGTCATGGATATGACTTATTCATGATGCTTTCTTTTGCTTTGATGAAATTCCTTCTTAAGTTTGGCAAGCTCTTCATCCCTTTCTTGTACTTGAAGCTTGACAAGGTCAAATTTCTTCCTTGTTTGGTCTTGGTCACTAGCTAGTGCTTTCATATTAAGTTCCTCATTTTCCTTTTTCAAATTGTTAATATCTTCCATGGAAGCCATAAGTTTAGCGAGGAGATCTTCTACAAAATATTTTTCATTTTGTTCATCTTCTAGGTCTTCCTTGGCCTTGATGTCATCTTTCTCATTTTCAGCTTCTATGATGGGTTCTGGATTTCGTTCTTGGTTTCCATCATCTTCTCACCTAGTCTTCATGGTCAATGCTCCTTTTGAGTGAAGGTAATGAAGTTTGTCCGATATACCCTTTGCTGATGAACATTTTCCTAAATTGTTCTTTATACAATCAAGTAGCCCATTCATTGCTTTTGTATTGTACTCCTTGGATTCTCCATCCATCATGCTATCAACAATCACTGATTTTCAGATTTCGATGCCTTGAGTCTTTACGAAATTCCTCATTCTTACTTCCCATATATCAAAGTATCCATTGAACCATGGAGCCTTCTCAAATTGATTGTCTTCTATTTCAGTGGTAGAGGGAGACACATCTTTAGGAGGATTGGAGACTTTCTTCCTTGGCTTCACCATTTGTGTTCTAAAGATCAAACTTCAAGCTATTAAGCTTTGAGTGAAGGTACTAGCTCTGATACCAATTATTGGAAATACTGAGGGGGGGGGGGGGGGGGGTGAATCAGTATTTCTTTTAAATTGTTATTTTTACCAATTAAATCATGTATATTTAGAACACAAAAAAATGAATAATAGGAATAAATTCTTTTATTCATATAATCTTTACAATAAATTAGATACAATATATATAAGGCTTTAATCTATTGCCAAGCACCAACTTGGTCTTCTATGATTCTCCAACCTCTATGGCACCAACCCTGTCTTGTCAAGGCACCAACCTTGGATTTAGGAGCACTGACTCCAAGGACATCAATCTTTCCAATTCTGAGGCATCAACCCCAAAGGCTCCGACCCTATCTTGTCAAGGCATGTTTGATAGTAATTCTTTGCTCCCAAAATCTTGTTTACTGAATTCTGTCAATTTACAACTTCACTGTAATCTCCATGCTGCAACATCAATGACAACCTATCTTCATATGAAGGAGTCTTCACAACTCTTCATACTATCCACATAGAGTCTGTAAAGTTACCTCATGATGATTTCAAATAGGCATCATGATCTTCAATACTTTTTCTAAGATTTTTTGAAGCTTTCCAACAAGATATCTGGGCTAAGCCTCAATGTATGCATAAAAACAGTTCTCTATTTTCAAGCCTTTGTTTTTATTATCGCAATAACTGCTTTAGAAGTGATTGTTGTGGTATCTTACTTCCAAAGAACATACTTACAAATACTTCAATGCTGGTGTTGTCCACTAGTCCCTTCAATTGATGATTGTTGAAATCTTACTTGACTGGTTCGACGCCAAACAGATCTTCATCTTTCGTTGGCTGTTCAGCTTCCTTCTATCCTGTTGGACCTTCGGCTTTCTTCTGTCTTGCTGGACCTTCAGCCTCCTTTTGTCCTGCTAGACCTTCGGCTTTCTTTTGTCCTGCTGGACCTTCAACCTCCTTCTATCCTGTTGGACCTTCAACCTTTTTCTTTTCTGTTTTATTGAACCTATGGCCTACTCTATTTCTTCCATGTCTTCCAAACCTTAGGCTTCCTCTGTTTCTTACAGTTTCACCAACCCGTAAACTTCCCCTGCTCTCTGTTTTATATGCCTGATACCCCTGACCTTTGGCTTCCTTTTCGCTCGCTTGATCTTTCAGCGTCCTCTATGCTTTCTCTTTGGCTTCCTTTGTCTAGGAAGTTCCCACATGCTATGTCACTACCTCAATTCGCAATCACAACTTTTGGAAACTCCCACAATCGCAACCCTTTGGGTTCACAATATAACATTGCCGATTCCCCTATTTCTGACGGGTGCAATATTCCAATAAGCTTCTTTTGATAACTCAATTGGGTCCACAACTTATATCGCAATCGGCGATCAGGTTCACAAGACTTATCGCAATCGGCAATCTGACGGTGTCAACCCTTTTGAAGTTTGCAATTCAACGAATGCGATATTTAGTTAGAGTGGTTACCATAAATTGATCAGGTCCATAGTACATATCTCAATCAGTGGATTTCAATGTTACATCTCTTCAAGACTTGCGATATGCGATGGATGCGATGTTTCCTTAGGACATATTATAATGGTGCAATGGATTCGCATACTTATATCACAATCGCAAATTTCAAGTGGCATTCCTTTTCAATACATGATGTCAAATGCGGATGCGATATAACATCGAATCATGTTGTAATGGTGTAACGGGTCCACAATAATATCACAATCATAGTTTTTAATGTGACATCCATTTATGAATTGTGATATGAAGGTGCCAATACACGCGGATGCAATATTAAAATAGGGAGGTTTATAATGGAGTGATCGGGTCCGCACCTTATTTTTCAATGTTATGAGCCTTTCATAACTTGTGATACAGTATTCCAAGTGTGGGACTTCATGAGTGCGGGACTTCACAAGCACTTTCCTACCCCCGCTCTTCTAACAGTTATTGTTCCTTTTTTCTCTTTCCTCGATGCGTGTTCGTCTTTTCTTCTTCTGATGAATTCTTCCTCTTTGTGGGACTTCACGAGTGTAGACTTGAGTCATACTTTCCTACCCCCGATATGGCTCCTCCGATGTTAACTCCTTTGATATGTTCGCTCCTCTGATATTTCATGTGATATCTCTGATATGGCTCTTACTCTTGAGCATATGCAATATTTTACTCTTACTCATAGCTTAGCTTTCCTGTGGCTCCTCCACACTCTTCTACTCTTACACTTTGTCTTCATGATGGCTTCTGATGAACTTTTCTGATATACTCCTCTTGCTCCAATAGGTCTTCCTTCAACTTCTGATAGCTCTTCTTTGATAGCTCTTGTTACTTCATAGATCTACTACTTCCAATGAATTCTTCCGATAGCTCTTCTTTGATCGCTCTTGTTCTTGACTTCCAATGTCTTTCTAATGGCTTCCTTGATGGATTTTCTCCTTGGCTTCTTGCTCCTGTTTCTTCATGGATCTGCTTTGCTTCTCCTTGGCTTCATATCATCATTTAGTATCTAGAATATTTTCATATTGACATCAATGACAATCTAGATCAACAAGTGTGTTGATAAGGAGAAGGTTGAACAAGAGTAGCGCGAGTCAGAAAGAAGTGGAAAATCCCCTTTGTTAGTTTCCTCCATTGGAAGAAAGACTACTGGAGGTAGTGTAGTTCACCTCCCCGTGGGCTACAAAGGACCCTGCACAGATTATAGAGACCAATATCTTCTGGGTCCTCATGCAAGAAAACCTCCACATGGACATTAACCAGTACCTAAGGTTGTCCTTGACCTTGTACACATAGTTTTCAGCCGATGCAGTGTTCAAAGCTAACTTCCACCGAGTATACATTCAAGCATGGAAGGATCCACAATAGAAATGGCATGACTTTCCATATTTGGTAATAGAGACAGACGTACAGGAGGTGGTTGTGTGATTGCCAGTAGAGTGGTGCTCCCCTTCAAACTTAAATTAGTATGGGCGCAGGAAGTTCGACAACACGAAAAAAGAAAGGAAGCAACCAAGCAGGCTACATAAAACTTGCCTACGCAGAGGAAGAAGGAAGCCAAAGGGAAGACTCAGATGGAGAGAGAATGCGTTTCTAAGCAACAGGATGAAGAAGAGTAGTGTGAGTCAGAAAGAAGTGGCAAATCCCCTTCGCTAAAGACCGAGGACGAAGAATAGTCCAAACAAGGTGGAAGAGGAGATGAGGCGCAGAGCACCCCATTTCGTTTAAAGAAGTGTGGACAGGAGTAGTGGGAAGGTCCCTGGAAAATGAAAAAATAAAATAAGTTGTAGGGTAACCCCATGGTATTGATGGAGGGTGATCTCGATGAGATCATAGATAAAATATGAGACACTATGACTGAAGTGTTGTAGAAGTTAGAGCAGTAATATATGTAGATGTTGGGGAGCATCCAAAAGGATCTGCGTGAGCTACATATCTAGGCCAATAGGATAAAAGTGAGCACTAGTCAAGCGAGTGCAATGCAAGTGAGCCTAACCCTGGGGATGAGTCAAGCAGTAGAATTGGTAAGCACCCTAGATCTTCTAGCTATTGCATTACTAGAACGGTCCCTAGGCATGGAGGAAACCGATGATCGCATCATCTTAAGAACACTTAAGAACATCGGGTTGAACATCGCAATGCTCCCCAATGAGATTCTTCATGCGCTACATGTAGGGGTGATAGAGGAATTGAGAGCTGAGGATCAACGTGCTATCAATCTTATCAGCGAATATGGGGTGAACAACGAGCAGATGTTCACTGAGAAAATGTAGGCCTTGAAAGAAAAGGAGACACTATAGGCACAGAGTTTCCGACTGGAGTCCGTGGTTGCAGAGGAATGCAGAACAGTGCCTGAGCTTCAAATTCCCGAGGACACAGCCAAAAGTGAAGATCAGGAAGTTAGCCGCTGGTGTGCACAAGGAAAAGGTAGAGGTTGGTCGAGTTCAATTCGAACTCAACATGAAAATAACTGAGCTGCAGTTAAATTTGTAGCCCAAGACTCTACCCGAGGTCAGGGAACAGGGTGGAGCCGCCATAAAATAAGGGATGACCACTTTAGATGTCGTAGTCACTAACTGTTCGACATTATTTGAGCAAGAAATGGAGTTGGTGACAACTTTGCAGGAAGACCCAAACCTGTAGATACTGAACACAGAGGTAACGGAGCTACAGAAGCAGTATGATGAAGTCAGGGCATTCCCCAGTGTATCACCTATCCAAGTCACAGGAGGGGAAGTAGCACCTCGTGCAGGTAGAAGCAACACAGAAGAAGGAGGCCTTGCATAAGGCCAGGGCGGGGCCTTGGTTAGATGAAGCTTACCAGGTCACGACCAACATTCACGAGAAGCTAACTGGCTTGCAGCAAATGCAACAAACAATGAAGTTAGCCGCAGAAGGAACAACTACAGAAAAATTAGTCGAAGAAGTCAAGCAGGTAGCTATGAAAAGCGTTGTCGAGGTTGCAGTAGTTCAAGTGGAGCTGGAGGATCTTCATAGCAAGATAGCAGTGCCAAGCAAGTGACTCGAGGGCGAGTCACGATCTTTGTGTTGGGGGCCTGTTGGGATGGTGTCCTATTAAAATTGGCAACTAGGGCCAAACTTCATGCGGGTCATCTTATTCATGGATGATAATATGTTCATTAGATTCCTCTCATTGAGAGGTGTAGGATTGATCTAAAGATCATCCAATTCCAATAAGTATTTATGGAGATATGAATTTATTTTGATTATTGAATTATTATCAAGCCGACCTACAACTCATGTAGGCTCAGAAGCCCAACAGTCACATCTATTCAAACATCATCAGTTGTGTATAAATATAGGAGGACCTTTCCTCATTTTCACTCATTCATCTCATCACATCTCTCTCTCTCTCCTGTGCAGAAAAGAGGGTCTTCTCTACTGCACAGAAAAGAGTCTCTCTCTCACGTGGAAGGAAGCTGCTGAAACTGAAGCTGCAACTGCAGATCCAAAGTTTGACTAGCATGGACCATCAAACTGCCTCTTCTAAATTGCATTATAGGTTCATCTGAACATCCTTTGAAGGCTACAACTTTTGGTGGTGGAATCAAGTCGATCCGATGGTCGATTTACGAGATATTGACTACCCTAGTTTGAAGGAAGTTGCTAAAACTGAAGCTGCAACTGCAGATCCAAAGTTTGACCAGCATGGACCAGCAAACCTCCTCATCTAAACTATGTTGTAGGTTCATCTGAACCTCCTCTGAAGGCTGCAAATTTTAGTGGTGGAATCAAGCTGATCTGACAGTTAGTTTGTGAGATATCGACTGCCCTAGTTTTGATGATGAAGCCGCTAATGCTGATGCTATTGATCTAGGGTTTTCTACTGCTGATATGAATCAGATTTATTATACTATTTCTCTCTTCTGAATTATTTAAGATAAAAGAAGAATTGATCAAAGGGTTTCCCCACACATTGTGGGGTTTGTCCCTAGCTAGCTGCCACATCGTGTGTCTCTTGTCTTGGCTTTTTTTCTATCGATCGTTTAATGTTCTATCTGCACTTTACTTTATGTACATGTGATTGCTAATCTGTGGAATATAATAAGAAAAGGAAGTAAACTATTATAAGCATAGAACATACCATAACATAACATGGAATCAGAGCTGAGGTGAAGACAAAGCTCGAGCAAGAGCAAGAGCAATCACCGAAGAGAAGATAGGCAAGGCTATCTTAGAAGAACAAGGAGTGTTGGACCATGTAAGAGGCAATATTATTGAGCCTCCATTAAATGCATCCACTGCTGCATGGAACAAATGGAAAAATAGAGAAGTCAAAACAAATAAGATCATTCAAGACTCTATTGACAAGCACTTGGTTGCCTACATCTCTAAACTAGACACCTCCAAGGAAATCTACGATAGACTGGTGAGTTTATTTAAAGTCAATGATGCAAATCAAGTTTTGTTCCTTAGAAATAAGCTGAGGGAAATCAAGAAGGGTAAAGATGAGAGTATGCAAGCATACTTCTTAAGAATCACCGAGATCAAGAATGATCTCCTATCTATTGGGGAAGCTATTACTGACAGGGAAATGGCACTCATAACTCCTGGAGGATTACAATCCGAATGGTACGTGTTCAGGACTACTCTTCTGAACAATAATGTAATTCCTGGTTTTGAGGAATTAATGGATAGATGCATTCAAGAAGAAACAAGGGTAGAAGAGCAAGAAGTGCCCTTTCCTAAAGGTCCTCCTGCTGATTTTTCTTCTCATGCTAAGAAAAGAAATAATTTCGAGTCTAAATCGAAAAGAAAGGTTGGACCTAAGGGTGGAAGAGAAGGATGATGTTACATTTGCAATAAAGCAGGTCACTATGCAAGGGAATGCCCTGATAGAAAGGACTCTCACCATGACAATGATCAAAATCCCTCTCATGGTAATTGAAGGGATGGAAAATTCAATAGCAAAGGTAAAAGGAATGCTAGAAATCAAGGAAGAGGACAACCATTCAAGAAGGCTAGAAATTCCAGGATGTATTAAATGCACATGACCTCTGAAAGAACCTGGTGTCCATCTCAGCAATGGAAGACAAAGGCTACAAGGTAACCTTCAGCGATGGAAAGGTATGTATATGTAAAAATAATGTTAAAGATGCCTTTACTCTTGGGTTTCGTGTTGATTCATTATATTAGGTCGGTGGAAGTCCACTAGGTGTCATGTCTTGTGACATAACTCTTCAGTCCAAACTTTGGCATTGGAGGTTTTCCCACCTTCATTATAAAGATCTACCTGATGTAAGACATATGGTAATAGGGATGCCCGAATTTCGAATAGAAAGAAAAGAAGGTGTACGTTTGGGATGTGCCGAAGGAAAGCTCAAAAGGGGACCATTCCCCTCAAGCCTAAGCAAGACCTCCGATATATTACAGTTGGTTCACTCAGGCATACATGAGGTCAGCTTTAAGAGGGAGACTACTACACCACATACTCTAGAGTAGAATGGTGTGGCACCATATGATTGTGGAAGCTGTCTCTATGGGTAGATGATGTAACAATGCCTGATGTGGAAGAACCGATGGATCCTATTTATCCACCTAAGCCTTCCTCTTCTAGGAA
The DNA here is from genome assembly GCA_000404065.3 of Pinus taeda. Classification (NCBI taxonomy): domain Eukaryota; kingdom Viridiplantae; phylum Streptophyta; class Pinopsida; order Pinales; family Pinaceae; genus Pinus; species Pinus taeda. The sequence goes on along the minus strand of APFE031172600.1, from coordinate 8,231 downwards.
GAGGCCTTCATGGCTTAAGGGGATACTTGATGATGCTGAAAGACATGCTGCACCCCAAGGAACCTTTCGTGAAAGTAAGAAACCCAACAGGTATAAGGGATACCTAACCAGTATGATCACAATTATACAAAATGAGCCTTCATCATTCTCAGATGCTGCAAGCATCAAGCATGGAAAGATGTTATGACCATTATGGATAATGATGTCTGGGAAGTAGTTCCGAGACCCCAGGACAAGAAAATTGTTACTGTTATCTCAAAATCAGACCCTGGAAGGTTGCATACTAGGAATACCTCAAGTAACTATTTCAAACCTACTTTAGGCTGAGGCTTAGCCTCCTCAACCTAAGAGGGCTCTCTCAAAAAGGGTTAATGATTTTGATTATAGTTAAGATGGCTAACTCTTGTGAAACAAATGTAAAAATATGAATGGTGGAAACACATTTAGCAACTATCCATTGGGCTTATGGAGTCAACGTCATTTCAATATGACAATGATTTCAACCTTACATAGAAGTCAGGGCATTCAGCATTTAAAATATTCAGAACATACCAACTCAGATGGGACCACACAGTCTATGAATGCATACAGGAAGTTAGAGCACCTCAAGTGAATTCTAAGTGATTACACATTCATACCACTGCAAGAATTAGGAAAAGAACAATATCACACATTCTGAACATCAAATCCCTCATGAATCCTGAGAAGTAAAGCCAAACATGTATTACCAAAATAGAGTATTACATAAGCCAAATATCATATTTTTTTCATAAAATTTCCAACCCTGAGTACCTTACTGTTCTTGCTATATATAGAATTCTTTTACAAGGCCGAGATTCCTCCTCAAGCCAGAGGAGAACTCGAATTTTCTTTGTCATGACACCTATTAACCTTTAAAACTAACTAATAAATACAACTGACTGTTAACTAGCAGTTTAAGAGACCTAAGACTATTAGGATTCTAATTCTACATCATGCTGAGCATAACATTTACTACAATCAAGATTTTTTCTCTGCCAAGTGGTCTCTGTGGTAGGTGTTTGTAGCTACCTGTTGGCCTTTAATGTCATATCCCAAATATAACAGATTGTCACGTCCTTAATATGGTGTCCACCGTTTTCATATGTGAAGGCAAAAGTTCTTGCAAGCTGTTTTGATCTTGTTGAAAGCTAATGGCTTCAGATGATTCCTTGTAGACATTCCCTTTTCAAAATTTCTGCTCGGTCCTTCAAAACCGGCTGACTGATATTAGATTGTTTTAGCTTCAGCAGTTTCGTAGCACACTACAAAACTGCGGAGCTTTAGTCATCATCTTCAGCAGTTTCGTAGCGCACTACGAAACTGCTGAGTTGTTCCAAAAATCACAGTTTCAATACCAAACTCTAACTGTCTTGAGCTTTCTTTTCTCAACAGCTACTCATTGAATGGATTAAAGGCCAAAGAGTTAACCTCACTCTGATGAGCTACAACTGATTGTTGAGGCTTGTCAGGTGCAGGTGTACGCATTTCCCATGTGAGAAAATGGCAATCATTTCCAATAGAGCCAAAAAGGTATTGGTGCTTAGAATGCCATGAAACATCTTCAGCTGCTCTCTCATGAACCTTAAATATTTGATTAGACTCAAGCACTTTTTTTTTTTAAATGCAACGTTTATATCCCACAAGCATATTTGTGCATCGTTTGAACCACTTAGTAGGTGACCTTCTTTGGGAGGACTCCATGTCAAAACATATACTTCATTAGAATAACCTTTGAATATCAATTCAGGATTGCAAACCCTTTCTTGAGGAGCCTTTGATGGACGCTTGCTGTAATCAAACACATAAACATTTGAGTTCACTGTCTTCGTTGCAAATCTAGGACCTGGTAATGTTCTCCCATCTCCTGAATTGAAACAAAAAACTCAGTAATAGTCCAACTCGGGGTGTTAAAAAGGCGATTAAGGAAAAACTCAAACAATTTTTTATCCAAGTAGCACTTTTTCCATAGTAAATCTTGAAAGAGATTTGACCAAGATTCTCCATGTTTTGATGTTCCACACCAAACATACATATATGCCACGTGCATGCAGGGTTTTCTTGGCATCTACTGATCCTCATTAATTTTCTTCAACTCCTTCATATTTTTTGTTTCCACAGTGCTCCCATATAGGACAAGCTTCTGAATTTGTGTAACGTCGGCACCGCCCTGATTTTCCTCTATAAAGATGGTCAAACTGCGAACATTCTGGAATTTTCATACTTCAAGACAACTGGTTTTCCCTCAAGATTATCTGGTGATATAACCACGATATCACTTGGAGGAAAATCCTTTACATTGCTAAACCCCATATGCTCCTTATTTGCAAATAGTTTCACTGTCTTTGGACCTTCCTCAGTAAGACCTTTGATTACCAAAGAATGCAATTTGATAACTTGAGTAAATGATATATAGATCAGTGGTTGCTCATCTGCATCACTCTCTCAACCTGTGCATTATCTTTACTTTTTGACTGAACTGATATGTCTTCCCCATAGTTATGCAGCCTCCTTCCTATCAAATACCGATCATCACGAATAGCATTATGGAGATTCATAAACCAATGGTGAAATCTTTTTATACAATACCATAGCAAACCCAAGGTAAGGCATCCCAGCCATGCAAATCGGTACACTGCAGAGTTAATGATAAGAGAATAACCAAAAATAGGAAACAGGCCCCGAGCAAACACGTAAGGAATGTAGAGGGCTGTCAAAGGCTTCGTAAGTATAGGTGTCTCAATTTATTGAAGCACCGACATACCACGCAAATGAAAAAATCCATCTGCTCTGACCTGGTCAAATTTGATACGCCAACTAACATCTGTCAACGGTGCCATCTGACCTAGCATTACTAGTCTTGTCGAGATGTTGAGAAGTATGAGTCCCAACGCCCAATCTTGATAAAGAAGAAACACCGGACTTTCATTGATGGGTACACGCAAAGGCACTATAACCAATAGCTCAAATAATAGTCCAATAAGAACATGGATAACAAAGATCCACAAGGAATGAAGCCTTTGACAACAATCATTGACCACATTAAAACTTGGTTAACTAGATATTTCAAGTTATATGACTTTAGATAATCAACAGCATATCCAATTCCAGTTACAACAGCCCAAATAATATACCGTTCAATGTTGAAGGCATAAATATCATTGCATTTGATCCCATGTGTAATAGGAAACCGGGGAATGGAAGTAAACAATGCCTGGCCAAGAGAAACAGGTACCACCACTAAGGCTGAGTTGAAGGAAAGTAAAGTGAGCCATGCCCAAAATAACAGTAACACAATGCGCAGAACAAACATGTATTCTTCAGACTCTGCTGAGTTGTCCCCCTCAAACTCTTCCACACCTTCCACACTTGATGCAGAGTTTTCATGCACTATCATGTTGTCATTCCCAACTTCTGGAAGAGCTAACTTGTTCTGGTTCAGCTCTTGGGCAACACCACGATGAATATCATGCAATCTTTCTTGTCTTCCATGCTCAGCAATCTCAGTGCCTTGTCCATTGTTAAGGGCCCATCCAACTACAAAGCAGAGAACAACCTTTGACAAACAATCAGACTGATGTGAACAATTTAGAAGTTTTTTTTTGAGTGATAATAGTGGCTCCACTTGGGATAGTGTGCTCCTGTAGTACACTAAGAACTCGCAGGTCCAGTGCTTCATCCTTTATGATAATAGACATTTTCTTGACAAGCATCCCCTTCAAGCTTCTTGGGCCTTCACCTCGGGCTTAAGCTTGATAATCACTGTAGGAGAAAGAAATCTACATCTATTGAAAAATGCTCAGTCAACCTTGAGCTTATTTGCATATTCCTACCTACCTACCCTATCCATTTCAAACTTCTTTCAGCTCAATCAATGTGAAATTTCCAATGTAGCCAATCATTTGCCTTATCTGATATTTGAGTTTTTTGACTGCATCGGAGTTCAGAGCCGTTATGATATTGTGATGACCACTGTGATTGAAATTGCCTCTGATCTCCGTAGAAAAACTGAAACACTGGAGAGTAAAAATCTTCCATCTATTTAGCTATAGGATCCCAGAATACATGATAAGCTTGATGATTCTCGTAACTTTCTGGTTGTGCAAACTGATCTTCAATAACAATGTACTCTTCCTCAATCACGCAAGAGAAAGGAAGTAACACCCTCTCCTTGTGTTCTGACATAGAAACCCTTTGAAAAGAATGATCATCATGACACTCTTCATTTTCAGACCACTGATTCTCAACCACACCAGACCCCTTTGATGTGCTATCTAATTGCCTTTCTGCATGATGCCCACAAACAATGTATTTTTCTTCGTTATAAAGATCACTCTTTGATGCAAGCTGCTGCAAGGAATTACAAACATGAACCATCTTTTCTTCTGCCTGAGGGTTATAACAGCTGTCTTCCAGTACTTCTTCTTGGTGTTTGCAATCAATTTCATACTCATTGTGATCAAAATCTTGGCAATTTTGCTGCATCTTTTCATTTATATCAAAAAGTGAAACATGGTTTTCATAAGTAAACCCCTATTGATCTTCATGGTGCATTTCATGAGATGTTATACTTTCTTCTTGGTGCATTTCTTGTTGGTGTTGAAATGCATTGTTATGAAGAGACTCTAAAATTTCTTCATCCATAAATTCATCATCATCATAACAATCCTCCAAGTACTGAATAAGACTTAAAGAATGTTTACAACAATCTTTGAGCAACAATAAAGAAGGATGACATTCTTTATACATCTC
>APFE031172599.1:77689-89498 GCA_000404065.3 Pinus taeda | reverse complement strand
TTCGAATTTTAATTCACAATTTTAATTCAAGGACAAATTAAAATTGGAATATTTTGGATTCTATTTTTATCATTTCTTGTTTCTATTTTGCACACTTCCTCTCAACAAGAAAGGAATTCAACTCGATCCTGATCCTGAACCTTTGGAATGTTCTGCATGCAACACTTATCTCAAGTTTTGTTGCTCCAGCAATCTCCAAAAACAAAAACAAAAAACATCCAACCTGAATCAGTATGATGCATATGTCATTAAAGTCTCTGACTGTTATTGCCTCTGTCAACTGAAAACTCTGCGCTTTTGCTGACTCAGCCTTTCTGAACTGTTTTCAATCCTTCTCTGTGCTCTTCAGTATCTGACTACTCTAGCTTCTATCACTTTGATCTTTGACTGCTTCCATCCCACTGATTCCTCCTGCTACTATGTACTTTGGGCTCCCGTAGCAAGGTACGATCCATGAGATAAAACCTCTCAATGGACCCTACCCAATTTCAGCCTTCTTGAGACTATCACTTCACATCGCCCCACCTCACACCTGGAGGTATGGCTGCATGTGATCCCTCTGCCCACTTCTCCAATTGTGGCTCCTCCACAATTGTCTGACACTTTTTCTGGGACTGCATGTTTAGAGGTAATTTACTCCCCCTTTCAACCACCAAGTCTCTAACATTTGCCTTGCTCCTCAAGGCTTTGAATGCATCTTGAACCTCAAGAGCATACATGTTCTTGACTCGTGAACCGATCTGTTTCACCTGTCTCATGGTGATGTGTCTAAGGAACAACTTTCCTTTACTGAAGACAACATCGTAGCCTTTGTCCTCCAACATCGTGATCGATACCAAATTCTTCTTTAGTCCAGGCACATACTTCACATCTGTTAAGGTGATAAGAGCTCCGTGCTCCCTCTTAAAAGCAAATGTGCCCACTCCTGAAAAACTATACCTTTCATCGTCACCCATCTCTATGTGCATCTTGAGGTCTTTCTCCTCCAAGGAATTGAATAAAATTTTATCGCCGGTCATGTGGAATGAAGCTCCACTGTCAAGATACCAACCACAGCCCATCATCGATGACACCATGCATGCGATGAGGGTGAAGTCCATTTCGAACTAAGAGCCTAATGCGTCACCTTCCAATCCATCCAAGGATCCCTTCTTGGACTTCTTCGATGGGCAATTAGTCACATAATGTCCCATCTCGTTTTTTTTTAAGTATGATATGAATTTCGATTTGCACTTGCAACCCCGCTTCAAACTTCAAATTCTCTTCTCTGTATACTATTCACAACTCCGATAAACTATGCTCCGATAAACTTGGCTCTAATGCCATGTAGAAATTCCTGCAAATTCTCTACAAATCTACCTCTGAGATCTATGTAGAAAATATGACTGTAGATTAACTTGATAATGCAATATACCAAAGAAAAATACTATAATCTACTTCTACTATCAGTTTGCGGAAACTTAAAGATTGAGCAAGATCGAACTGAACACATATAACTAGAAGAAGAAGAATCAATGCACAACACACATGAAAATACTTTGGGGAAAGCCTCAGCTAAAAAACCCCACTATCTGTATTATCATACAAGGTGGAAATACATCAGAATTATACAAAGCCTTAGCTCTCACAGTTAGCTAGCTCTCAGTACAATCCTCCTGGATGCTCACAAGTAATCAAAGTTTCTCACAAGCCTTCTCCTCTGCCCTCCAAGCTCCTATTTCCTTGTGCAGTTCCTCTGGGATGATCTCCTTCACCTAGTGGAACACTGCTCTCACACACTGCTCTAACACACTTTCAAAACTGCGCAATCCTCAAGGAACTTTGTTCCTTCTGCATGCATGAGTTTCCTTTATAGGAGAAAACATGCAACTGATAGTACATTTTTCCTGTCTTTAATCTCAACCGGGTCTTTCTTAGAATAGACATGCATGAGTTACTGATGAGAGAATCTTCAGTTACCTAGAGTACACTAGTTGGGTGCATGCATGCATTAATTGACTGAACTCACAATTAGTTCCTCAAACAGTTTGGAACTAATTTAACTAGACTTAACTCAGTAAACTGAGCTAACTAATTACAACTCAAATATAACTCAATCTTATCTCCTTAATTAAGGGATAATCTCCTTAATTTAAGGGATAACTGTTGCATGAATTCAAAAAGACTTCTAACTTGAATTTCTCCAACTAATTAACTCAAGATGAATTAATTAATTATTTTTCAAGCAGCTGGTGAGACTGAATTCAAATTTTAATTCACAATTTTAATTTAAGGACAAATTAAAATTAGAATATTCTGGATTCTATTTTTATCATTTCTTGTTGTTATTTTCAACACTTTGATGCTACAACATCAACACTTCCTCTGACTAAGGGAAGCATTCTCAACTAATCTAAGCTTTTCCCAGAAGTATACAAACTTCACCCTGGGACAAAGGCTTTGTGAAAATGTCAACATCCTACTCATCTGTAGAAAAATGCATTGAGCCTCACTTCTCCCTTTTGTAACATATCTTGGATATAGTGGTACTCAATGTACTCTAATCTATTACCATAGTTGACTCATGCACCAAATCAAACAATCCTACGACTAGATTACACTTGCTTCACAACTCACCAAACTAGTTACAATATACAATGCCTCTGCAGTTCATACTGCAACAATTGCTTGCTTCCTGCCCAAGCATAATCCAATTTCAAATAATTCTTTGCCTAGTCTAAATCTGTATATCCCTACAACTATACTTCTCAATTCACATCCAAATGTACCATGACTATACCTCAACACATGTTATACCACAAATACTTTCTCATCACCATGACTGGGTGCTCCTTTTGACATTGAAACAAATAATGTTGTGAAAATCTTGGCTTCTCCCTCCATCACAGAAGCAAATCCTTCTTGAGTCCTTGTGATTTTGTTAGAAATAATTTGTCTAATAGCAAGATCTACCAAGACTCATCAAATAATCACCATGCTCGAGGTCTGTACAAGGCCTTCTTTAGACTGCAGACATGAGATTCCCTCTCATGTACTTGAAATCCCTGAGGTAGCTCTATGTACCCTTCTTCTTGTGAGGACCACATCCACATGATGTAATTTCCAACCCATAATAGAATCAATAGAAATAACAGTTCTAACAAAAGTGTACATGACAATTGGAGCAAATGTATTCTCATAGTTCTCTCCCTTTTCCTAGTAGAAACCTTGCTTTGTATGTATCTACATTTCCATCACTACTGAATTTCCACAGATCTCAACATAATGACATCCTTCAAACTTGTTGCTCTGCCTACTTCCTCTGAACTAGGAACTTTTCCAATCATCAGGCATGGTTCTAGATGTAAGTTCAATTTCTCCCTCTTGAACACAGATCACTCCGGGAAAATCCTCTTATCAAAATATTTTCTTCATTCTTCCCAAATCTTTCATCTGCTCCTAGAGCCTTGGTAGTGTTTACAATGTACTTGCAACTCTCGCTAGGAGGTCATGGAAGAAACGATTATAACGCAACGAAAGAAACAAGACAAGAAGATATCTATATATTATATATATATATATAATATATATATATATATATATATATATATATATTATATATATTTATATATATATATATATTATATATATATATATATATAATATATATTATATATATTATATATAGATATATATATGTCAAGAAAGACAAATACAGAGTACTTACCTTTTGAATATTGTAAGGAATTGTCAACTCCCTCTTGCTCCTCGCCTGCTCACAAAAGTCACTGAAATCTATTTGCAATATTATCAACCTAGTAAAACATATCCTTGTCCTTATCATCAACTACTTAATATTTTGTAGTGTCATTCTTGGATTTCTTCGGATGTGGATGATCATCATCATAGCTATTTGTTGTTGAAGCCTACTTCTTGACCTTCCTCATCTTATTGTTCTTCCCTTCAGGACATAGAATTTTCACATATCATTCTTCTCTTGAGGATTAGGTATTCTACCTGGATTCTTTCTCTAAAACTTTCCAAATTTTCTTTTACCAATTTTTTATGAGCTGCAAATGCTTGGGAGTCACTATTTTGAGGTCTTTGAATCCTCCCTTTTGATACTAGTCTAGATTCTTCTGAGTACATGAGGTCCATTGCTGATCAAACTTAAGAATTTGTTCTACCATAAATGCTAGATACAAATGCATCCCATGAATTAGGTAGACCTTTAAGAGCAGTAGTCACAAGTTCTATTTCTTCAATGTTTTCTCCAATAGCCTTGATTTGATCTCTCAATTGAGAGATCCTCGTGAAGTAGGAAGCCACTATATCATCTTTAGTCTTTTGAACATCACAAATTTTGTTCCTAAAACTATTTTTTTTACCAATGTTGTTGATGTTGTACAATCCTACTAGGGAATCATACATCTTCTTTGAAGTGTCCAGCCTTGAAACATATGGAATCAAGTCATATCTAATGGATTAAAAAATAATCCTCTTAGCTGTGATTTTAGACTTCTTGTACCTTTCTTTTCCTTCATTATCCTATGGTTCAATAACCTTGCCTACCTTTCACATACTCCATTACATCATTTTCGTCAAGAATGAGATCAATCCTTGTCTTCCATTCCCTAAATTTGTAGCACCTTCCAATTTGTTCTTTGCCTTAATAGAAGAACCCATGGTCTAAGATCTGGTACAAAAATAAATTTGCAAAAGTAGGTGTCTTCAAAAGTGATCTTAATGTCCTTTTTCCTTCACCAGATCTCTAATATCATGTTGATTTTTCAAGTGCAATAAATATTAACACAATTTATGAAACTGATAATTACTTATAATGATATTTATTTCACTTTAGCACATTCCAGTTTATCATTAAGCAATTATACTTCAGAAATTCCAACCATAAATGCAATAGGATAGTAGAGATCACAAGAGAATGATGATGCACAAAGTCACAACAAATTTTTACCCTAGGAAAACCCTCTTTTAGGGAAAAACCCAACAACCTTTTCTTAGAGAAATTATTGAATTCAACAAGAGATACAATTTGATATTCCAGTCAAAGTCAAAGTCAAATTGACCATAATTCTACCCTAGACAACCTGCCAAACATAGGTTGAATTTTGGCCTCCTATTGCTGCCTAAAATTTCGGCCTTCTGCTTAGAAACTCAGCTTGTTTACTGTTCGATCTATTTCCTAGAGATTCAACATCCTTCCCAGAAATGTGAAGTCAAAGCTGGTCAATGGTTAGGTCTAACACAAAAAGTTTCATCTTGAGGAACTCGACCTCTTTTTCCTTAGAAACCTCTCTCTTTATCCCACATGTGAATAGAAGATAGAAGGTTTTGTGTGATCTTCCTTGATGCCAAATGGAGGAGACCGAATGCAAATATAGTGAATGAATAGGTCGAATTAGGGTGTCTCTAGCAGGGCCAAATTGACCCTTTTTGGAGGCAAACTTTTGAAATTAAAAATTTATTTTCCCCTCTTTAAATTTGGAGCCAATTTGAAATCCAAAGTATTTTTTATTCTTTTACAATTTTGTTGGAAAATACAATGAATGAATAGTACCGACCACAACTATCAAAATTCAACATTCTGATGTCCATCTATGGTTAAGGTTTTTGCATGCCTCAACCCTCAATTATGTTAGGGTTTTGGACCTTCTAGAATATTATTGAAATTGCACATGTGACTAGCCCCACACATGAGTAAATAGAGCTAATATGGTATCCACTAAGTACCATAGTTGTCAATAAGGTAGGTCAAATTCTAGAAGGCATAACTTCCACATATGAAATTTATTTGAGGTTACTTTCACACCATTGAAAATGTATCATTGTGTGGAACAACAACAAGGGGATAAGAGATACACTCATAAAGTTTTAACTCGAAAGCCATTTGATGCCTCAAAATAATTCTAGAACGTTCTAGCACCCAAATATCCAACCTAGTACCTACGTTTAAAATGGGCCCTAGAAGCCAATCACTTTAATTATTCCACCTATAAAGTACCAAGATAGATAAAATATATATATATATATATATAATTATCCATTTTAAATTAGGAAGGATTATAGATATAACTGCAAATGCTCTTGACTTTGAAAAATATTTTTGCATGTCGACAATAGAGGGAACATGCAAGTATCACCTACACATGTCTTGCTAAAAATTTTAATATACCTTTATGAAACTGACAACAATTTTGTATATACTTCATACTAAAATATTTAATAGATTTATTTATCTCTATAAATATTATGCAATTCACGATTCAATGCCTCCAATTGATAATTAAGATGAGAAACTTCAAAAGCTTCCTTGATTTAACACACCCCCCTAATATCCCTGTCCCTTACTAAGGGTGGAAAGAGGGCATTTACTTAGTTGACTCAACCTCCAAGGTTCTAGTTATGGAATTGGGTTGCAAATTTCTAATATACATCAAACTATTTAAAACTAAAATTGGATAACATTGTTGTGTTCGTCTTGTCAAGACCTTTCCAACGATATAAAATTTACCTCAATCCAACTCCTGGATCAAAAGATATATCCATTTAATAATTTCCTAACTAACTTTTTCCAATTCATCCTATCCTCCAATGTGGAACCTATGTAGCCTCAATGTGGTGCCCACATTACATCCAAATTATAGTTTTCATGTTAGTTTCCAACCCGTTGATGATGGTCAATACTCACAGAATCCACATTCCACCAATTATTATATATAACATGCATATATATATTAAAACTTCACCCCCTCATATGCAATAAAAATCAACAGTATAATACGTTGAGTGGGGACTTCATGGCCACATCATCCCGGGGTTGAAATCTGGAGAGATTCCCTTTGAGACCTTTTTCAAAATCTCCAAGGTTCCTTTGTTAGAAATCGTCAAGGTGGTGTCGGAGAGCATACATGTAATATTTTATCCACTGGTTGTCACATGTATTGCATGCATCACTTGACTTCGATCTCCATTCTAATGGGCCCACAAGATCCATATAATTCTGAGAGTAAAATCTCAAAGGAAAAGCACCAAGTGCTACAAGGAATTGTGAGGGTGATAATCACCAAGGTGACATCATAGGTTCTTTGCATCAGGGTGACGTGGGAGAATCTATGCACCAAGGCCTTTGTTTTATTTCATAGGGTCATAAATGGTCAGGTCCACACACTACATCCTCCAGGTAACATAATCCTAGGAGCTCCAAGCATAGCCTCCCTTTGAAACCTATAGGGTACCATACATACGGGGACGTCTAATGGCACAAACTCATCGAGGGGATCGACAGCCCTAGTAACACATCGCTCTCGCCTTTAGTCATGGCACCTAACCACATGGGCATATGAGGCTCAAGGCTTATTTCCTCCAGGGCCTAAGGTTACAACTCCCGTGCATTGACAACTTCAAATATTTGATGAGTATAATTAACAAAGCCCTTGATAAGACCTCTAAAACCATAACATATGTGAGCTTGTTAGTGAGCTAACTAGCTATCCCTCCTAGGATTTTAGTATTCTTGGCCCATCTTAGCCTATGGCTTGCAAATTATAAAAATATTGCATATTTTCATATAAATATATGAGATCATGGCTATCCCTCCAAAGCTTCCATCAGGACACAACACTTTTGATCTTTACATGCAAAGGTCTACGCAAATGCGCATGCATATGTGTATATATATGGCCTACACTATCCCTGCTAAGATTTTTATGCAAATTTGGCCCCCCCTAACACCTCACTATGATAAATATATAGAGCTATCCCTCCTGAGCTTGCAGATTGTAAAATAAGGCTTGAAGGCCAAATTGCTTTAACATAGTCTTTCAATTTTTTATCTGAGATTTTCTTTCTTTTTCTTTCCACACATATGTATTTAGACAATTTGTAGGCTCAGAGTGAACAGAAGAAGAAGCCATTCCTTAGGAAAATAATAAGGAACTCAACCTCTCATTTCTACACAATAAAGAGGGCATTCCATGTTGTGATTTGGAGCCATCAAGATTAGAATGCACTCCATCAAGAGTAAATAAAAGGCTTCAAATTTTTAGCCCTCAGATATATGACATAAACTCATAAAATAAATTTAAGCAATCATGCATTAAATTCAACAAGTTCATGCGTTAACATTACATAGCAAAGAAAAAGTGTTCAAAGCTACATGTCAATTTCCACAAAGAATTTCTTTAATTTCACAGCTCTTAGCTCAAAGCATCTTATTAACAATACAAAAAAATGGGAAAACTAAAGGCGGGACTTTAATTTTCCACCCAACCATAGACCCACTACAACCAAAATCACTTACAACAGTCATCCCTGAGCCAAATCAATGATCTAAGGGGAATTTATTTTCAATAAACTTAGTGGGAAGCCATCTTCAACAAACATAGGATAGGAAAAATATATGATATTGGGTAGATTATCATCTAGTTAGGAACAATAGAATTCAAAATAATGGGTGGTTTACAAAATATGTCAAGAACTATAAGAATGGTTTATAATCCCACAACAAGCACCATGGGTGGTTGATCGTCTCTCTTGTTGAGTGACGAAATGGGTATGTATTTACTTTTAATTCCATCACCTTTTTCCTCTTTTCTTATCTCTTTCATATCTTAATATGGTAACATATTGATGGATTATGATAAGAACGGATGAACTATTCTCAGTTAAGATTTACCCATCATAACTAACTTTTACTCCTCTTTATGCAGGAAAACGATGAAAGGAACAATTGTTGTTCCTTAGCGACATAACAACACAAACCAACAAAGGAAGAATGGAACACGTCGGTTGCAGATAGGTCAGAGGATGAATCGGGAGGATCAACGCTAAATATGAAGAGTGTCTAAAGATAACAATTAGTTGCGAATCCCTCAGGATCGGGAGATCCTGAGGGATCACATTTATCTTTTACCTCTTTCTGACTATAAAAACAAAAGATTGTAGGAGGAAAGTGGATCAATCTCTATTATTTTCAAATTGTAATTTTAATTACAGACTACTGCTATTGGAGAATGCAACCGTATTCTAATGCTACTTACGTTCAATGATTAATATATAAGTGACATTGTTGTTCATTCGTATTCTTTGAAGTAGCTCAGCAGTGTTCGCTGGTGGCTAAGGCTCGACATTTGGTGGATTAAACTGCTTCCTTGTGCTATATATTTATGATTCTCGCAAGTTTGATTGGTTTGATAATTTTCCCATTTTCTGTGAGTTTATCCTATTCGCTATTTACCGCTTTCCTGTATTGAGGTAGTACAATTTCTTTACATGTTTTATAGCACTATCATTTGATTCGATTTATGCTCATTGCAGATTAAATTATTTAGATAGTGAATTGTATTGATTTAATTAGCTGTAAGAGTTTGGTTATCACTATTGAACTCTCAGATGGATATCATTTCCATTTGGATTTCTTCGTAGAGATTGAGTATGATTTAGATTGAATCAGCTAAGAAGAGATTGGTTATTGCTACTATGCTCTCGGCTGATGCTATTGTTAATTGAATTGTTTGTGTGAGATTTGATTACGTTTTCAGCAGAGGATTGAGTCTTGAAGCTTAGATGTCATATTTCCTTTAATAATTGCAATTTGAGTTTATTAAATGCATCTGTTTACTCTTGTATCAAAGGTTTATACTTCATTTTAAGAAACATTACTCTCTGGATTCATAGCATGCACATATTGTGTACACTCTTGGAATAAAAGGACTTGCCCGGGTTGATGATTAATGTGGGGTAGTTAGGAGTTTTAAAAGACACCTTTTATCAACCAACATTTTGGCGCCATTGCCGAGGAGAGTGTCACCATTTTACAAAGAGTGATGTATATATGAGAATTGCTGTTGGGAAAGAATTGGGTATTGAAAATGGAAGGTAAGAACCTATGTAACGAGCAAGTAAAGTGCTTGCTCCTCCACCCACTTTTTAGCACAATTACAGAAAAGTGAAGTAGGTGTTTGATGTTTGTCTGTAGAGAGAGAATTGGGTATTAAAAACAGAAGGTAAGAACCTGCGTACGGAGCAAGTAAAATGCCTACCCCCCTGCCCGCTTTCCAGCAGAATTGCTAGGAACTTAAGGTAGAAATAAACATTTGAATTTTTTCATGAATGACTAAGAAGAAAAGACCAGAAAACAATACAATTCCATGTTGGAAATAATATTGAGAGGGGGGGTGAATCAGTATTATCAAGGTAATTATTCCTTTTTCAAAACAACTGATATACGTTACTTCTGTTTAATTAACCTGCGTATATACACTATTATGCAGAAGGAAATCCGCATATACAAAGTCAACTTTTACTTTACTTAATCCTTTTTGATGATGATTGTTAATCTGTGATGCATAATCAAATAACAGTAACCAGAGACAATAAAACAGAGCAGAGAAATAGTCACACACAAGAACACAAGATATAAGGTGGAAACCCAATGTGGGTGAAAACCACCTGCTGCAATTCGTCTCTGTCTTCTTTTCAATTAGAAACTTCTTTTACAATATACTGGTGCAGTCTTTTTACCAGTACGCAGGCTGCAACCTGCAGAGAGCTACAACTCTCTCTTGTTTTCTAGCTTCTCCTGAAAGGGAGCTACAATCCCCTTAGCTCTTGCACTAGCCAAGATACTAGTACATAGGTGCTGGCCTACAGAAGGCTACAACCTTCTCTTTCTACCAGGGACCATGTTTCATCAATTTTCAGACTGGATCCATGAACATCAAACAATCATCAAGAAATGCTTCATCAACCAAACTCCTTTTCAGCAACTAGATCTGAAATCAAGTAGATACTTCTCTGCCAGCTGTACCCAAAACACAGTACCAGAAACCACACAACAAAACCCAGAACACAGCAGCAATAAGCAGAAACATCTAGATCACAAATTAAAGCATATACGCTATTTCAACAGTCTGTAACTTGCGTGCATACGCATCTGCGTATGGAACAACATGCGTATACAAGCCTTCACTTCACCTAAACTGCGTGTATACGCACCTTTTCTTCACTGAACCTGCGTACAGATCTATAAAGGACAACACACTCTTCCAGATGTTCAATCACTAATTAACCCAGATTTTTAGACTTATAGATCAAACAAGCGCCACATCTAGCAGATCAAAATCATACAAAGATACTATCATTTAGGCTTAAAGATTATGACCCATGAATAGACCTTATCCTTCCTTTTGTGCTAAGGTTCTTCCTTCCTTCAGATCCAGATCTGCATCACCACCCAATATACCAGCTCTAGCACTTTATAAGATCTTCAATAATAATTCAGATGGTAATTTGTCACAAGATCTCCTTCCTCTTTTATTGCCTTAGGCCTTCCCCAATACCATGGTCCAAAACCATAACATTTCAATACCATGAACCCAAAACTAGGGATCAACACATCTAACGAGACGCCACGGTCCAAAACCAAAAGAATGATCCCCAACATATACGCGCTTTTGTAATGGATAACCCGCGTGTATACACGCCTTCGTCTAGATGAAACTGCGTATATGTCTTTTTCTACTTTCTAAGTGCCTGAACTGAGATCTGATACCAAAGAAGGTTGGCATCAAGGACAACACCCGTGCCATAGCTCCAAACCTGTGCCATAATGCCAACAGAAGAGCCATGCCAGATGAACAATCAAAAAACGAGCCATGAAAATCATGAACTGTGATCGCTTGGGTTGACCGATTTGGCTCGGATGGGATCATCGAGTTTGAAACCCATGCATTAAGAGTAGAGATTCGATCTCTACCAATTCTGATGTTGGAGAGGACCAGACAGTTACCAGCTCGGTTGGAAGAGGGGA